>RJWJ010013812.1:0-39162 GCA_004363605.1 Indri indri | reverse complement strand
GTTGTATATGTAGGTTTTTGCTCTGAAGGACATCCTGTCATGTTGAAAATCCATCCAAATATCTTCTATTTCTTCTGATGGTTCAAGGTATAGCTTATTGATAAGAAAATAAAAATTCTAGTTTCCCCTCTCTGAAGATTCAAAGCAAAGCCATTTCCTAGTAAAAGAGTTCTCAGAATCAGCTCTATCAGAAGCTACTCCTAAAGAATTCCCTTCAATTGTCAGAGTATTAATTCTGATATTAATGGCACCCACCTGCTTATCTAACTCCATCTCTCCCCACCCAACCCCCCCACCCTGAGTTAAACCCTTTCTTCCCAACAAACAGTCTCCCTGTAGGTCAAGCTCATTCTTGCTTCTGACCTTTTTTAATTCTTTGTTATGTCACTCTCACCTAACACTTTCCTCCAAAATATTCTATTTTCACTTTAAAAAGAGGCCAAAAAAACAAGTCTTCCCTGATTACTTCTGTCAAACTGCCCTTTCATGTGGTGGAGTCGGGGGCCTAAAATATGGCATTTACCCAATTCCTGGCATTGTTCTAATAAGGGCAGGGAATCTGTGGACTATTGATTTTTTTTAACTTTCCTACTGTCTAAGAAAGAGCTGAAGAAGCCTAAAACATTTGGCAAATACCTCTTAACTCAATAACTAGCTACTTGATGTGGTCATTGCCTTAATTCTTAGAATAGTTATGTGATAATTAACTTTTATTTCTTAGAAATTCAAATATCTCATTTATGAAATAGGGACTGACTGGCTTATATCAAATGCCTCCCTCTGGATAGTTCTTCTTTGCCTTTTTCCTCTCTGTAAATTCTGGTATAAAGAGTATTAGTATTTTTATTATGAGATAGTTCAAACACACAGAGACTAGAATAGAAAAAGTTTCTAGGTGCTTAATTACGCAGCTTCAACAAGCAAAAACATCAAACACTACAGGCCAAACATTCTTCTATGAATACAGTTGTCCCCCCGACCTGCGGGAGATACACTGCAAGACCCCAGTGGATGCTTGAAACCATAGATATACTGAACCCTGTATCTACTGGGTTTTTTCCTATGCATGTATACTTATGACAAAGTGAAATTTATAATTTAGGTATAGTATGAGATTAACAATAATTGATAATAAAATAGAAAAATTATAACAAAACACTATAATAAAATGTATATGAATATGGTCTCCCTCTCTCTCTCAAAATGTGTTATTGTACTATATGCAGCGTGGGTAACTGAAACAACAGAAAGTGAAACTGTGGATAAAGGGGACTACTGTGTTTACATCTATTGACCCATCAAATCCTTAGAACATCCCTGTGACATGATATAATTATTACCATCACCATTTTCTGAATGAATGTGGAGACGTTAAGTATTTTGCATAAGGTCACACAGATTATAGGCGTCAGAGAGCAAATCTGAACCTAAGCCTTCTTGTCTAGAGGGTGTACCCACAATCCCCATCCTACACTATCTTTTCACATCGCCTTTCCTCCAAATCCTGACATTAGGACACATTTGCTGCAGACGTTTAAAAACAAACATTCTCCCTGTAAACACCTTTGCAATCCCATTCCACTGATGTTCTTGCCTGGAATGACATTTATTATGAATTCAGTGCTTATCAATTCCATGTGTTTTTATGCTTTTACAATATATTTGTGGACTATTATTTTTTAAAGCTTTTACATTTTATCTAAATACAGATCAGTTAGTAATTGCTTTGATTTCACTTAATGTGATTTTAAAGATCTATCTCCATTGGCATATGCACCTTTGTTCTTCATTTTAACTGTTGTCTAATGCCCCATAGGAGATGTGTCATGAATTTTCTCCTCATGGACATGTGTTGTTTCCAGATTTTTGCATAAAAAAGTGCGACAATGAACATTTTAATATTTGTCTCCATTAGTTTATGTGCTTGACATATTTTAAGGTATATAACCTAGAAGTTGAGTTACTGGGGCATATGGTATGAGATTTGGCCAGTCAAGTAGCTTTCCAAATTGGTTGGTACCAGCTTGCATGCCCACCAGACTGAATGTGGGAGTTCTTATTTCTACATTTAATTGGCAACATTGTTGATCTTAGACCTTTTATTTTTGTTAATCTCATGTGTGTGAAATTGTCTCATTATTTAATATTTGCATTCCATTGTTACTTGTTGAAGCTGAGAATCATTGTATAAGACTTACGGTCATTCAGAATTCCTCTTCTGTAAAATGCCATTTCAGTTATTTGCTCATTTTTCTATTTTGTCTTTTTTATTAATTTTTAAAAGTTATGTATAGATTATTAATACTAAATTTTGATTGTTACTAAATTTTTGAAATATCTCCTCTCCTGCTTAGTTGCTTTTTACTTTGTACGTGGCTTTTTCTATAATGCAGATATTTTAAAATTATATGTGGTCAAATTTATCAATTGTTTCTGTTATAGTACACACAATTCAGTATGTTTTGGTATATTCACGAATATGTGCAGCCATCACCACAATGTCAAAACATTTTTGTCACTTTGTAAAGAAACACTGTACCATTTAGTTATTAATGTTCTATTCCCCATCACCAAGAAACCATTAATGTACTTTTTGTCTCTAAAGATTTTTCTCTTCTGGACATTTAGATATTAATAAATTGAATGTTATAATATGTGGTCTTTTGAGACTGGCTTCTGTCACTTAGCATACATGTTTTCAATGTATTGAAGGTATATTGTAGCACATGTCAGTATTTTATTCCTTTTTATGATCTAATAATATTCCATTGTATGGATACACCAAATTTTAACCAGTGGTCCATTGGGTTGTTTCCAATTTTGGCTATTATGAATAATACTGCTATCAACAGTTATGTATACATTTCTGTGTGGACATGTTTTCATTTCTCTTGGGTATATACCTGGAAGTGGGATTTCTGGGTCATATGGTAACTCTATTTAATGATCTTGGGAACTTCCAGGCTGCTTTCCAAAGTGACTGCACTGGTTTACTTTTCCACCGGCAGTCTCCACATCTTTACCAGCTTTTGACTTTGGATTCTAGAAATCCTAATTAGTATGACGTGGAATCTCATTGTGGTTTTGGGTTGCTTTCCTTAATAACTAATGATGTGGAACAACTTTTTATATGCTTATTGGCCATTTGTAAATCTTCCTTGGAGAAATGTCCATTCAGATCCTTTGCTTATTTTTTAATTTGTTTTTGTGCCTGTTTATTATTTAATAGTAAGAGTTTTTTTAAAAAAATAAATTCTAGATACAAGTTCCTTATCAGATATACAATTTGCAAATATTCTTTCCCATTCTGTGGCATGTCACTTTTTAAATGATCTTTTGGTGCACAAGATTTTTTTTTTATCTTGATGAAGTCCAATTTATATATATTTTTTTCTTTTGTTGTGCTTTTGATGTCATACATAAGAATCCTTTGCCAAATCCAAGGTCAGAAAGACTTACTTTTATGTTTTTTTCTAAGACTTTTGTAGTTTTAGCTCTTATATTTAGATCTTTGATCCGTTTGAGTTAATTTTTGTATACAGTATGAGGAAAGAGTTCAACTGCCTACTTTTGCATATGACTATCCATTGTTCTAGCACCAATTATTGAAAAGACTATCATATGATCTTTGCACACCTTTTGAATATCAGTTGACCATAGAAGTGTGGGCTTCTTTCTGGACTTTCAGTTATAGTCCATTGATCTAAATGTCTACCCTTGTGCCAGTAACCACACTGTCTTTATTACTGTTACTTTGTAGTAGGTTTTCAAATTGGGAAATGTATGTCCTCCTACTTTATTGTTATTTTCCAAGATTTTTTTGGCTCTGCAAAAGATTTTTTGAGTCTCTTGCAATTAGACATGTATTTTAGAGTAAGCTTGACAATTTCTATAATGTCAGCTGGGATTCTGGTGAAGATTGTATTGAATTTGTATAACGCTTTGATGAATATTGTCATCTTAACAATGCTAAGTCTCCTGATCCATGAACATCCCATGTTTGTCCAAGTATTTAGATATTTTTTAATTTTTTCACAATGTTGTATAGTTTTCAGAGTATAAGTTTTACACTGCTTTTGTTAAATTTATTCCTAAGTATTCCATTTTTATGCTATTATAAATATAATTTTTTAATTTTATTTTTGAAATGTGGATTGAAAGTATTTAGAAATAAAATTGATTTTTGCATATTGGTCTTATATTTAGAAATCTTGCTAAACTTGTTTACTTGTTCTGATTTTTTTTTTTTTGTAGATTCCTTATGATTTTCTATATACAAGAACATGTCAACTGTGAACAGTGTTAGTTTTCTTCCTTTCCAGACTGGATGACAGCTATATCTTTTTCTTCCTTAATTGTCCTGGGTAAAACTTTCAGTGCAATATTGAATAGAAGTAACAAGAGAGGATGTTCTTATCTTGGTCCTGACCTTAGGAGAAAAACATCCAATCTTTCAACCCATGGTGTTAGCTATGGGTTTTTCACAGATACTCTTTGTCAGGTTGTGGAAATTCTCTTCTTTTCCTAGTTTATTGAATGTTTTTATCAAGAAACGGTGTTGAATTTTGTCAAATGTCATTTTTTTAACAACTGGTAATCAATTTATTAAAACAGTTGACTTAAGCATCTGCAATGATGACTTCAACCTCAACTCCTGGCTCAATACTGATAGAAGTAATCTGCTTAACAATCTCAGAAGGACTATGCAAGTCCATGAGTTTCTTATAGATTCTGTGGATTTTGTCAAATGTTCTTCTGCATCTGTTGAGATAATCTTGTACTTTTCTTTTTATTCTATTGATATTATGTATTACATTAGTAGATTTTTAGGTATTGAATCAACCTTGCATTCCTAGGAAAAATCTTATTTAATAGTTTTGTTTCTTTGAACACTTTAAAAATATTATCTCACTGTCTTTTGGTCTTCATTGTTTCTGCCGAAACATCAGCTGTTAATTCTCATTGAGCTTCCCTAGTAAGTGATGCAATGTTTTTCTTTAGTTGGTTTCAAGATTTTCTTCTTATCTTTAATTTTCAGTATTTCCACTTGATATGTCTATGTGTGGGTCTCTTTGTGCTTACTCTACTTTGAATTTGCTAAGCTTCTGTGTCTGTACATTATTATTTTTCAACGAATTTAGAAATTTCTCAGCCATTACTTCTTCTAATAATTTTTCTGCTCCTTTCTCTTTCTGCTCTCCTTCTGATATTTCCATTATGTGTATGTTGGTGTGCTTAATTATATCACACATTTCTTGGAACTGTCTTCATTTTTCTTCATTCTTTTTTCTCTCCATTTTTCTGCTTGCGTGGTCTCTATCAATCTATCTTTAAGATCAATTATTCTTTTTTTCTGCTAGTTCAAATGTAGTGCTGAGCCTTTCTAGTGAGCTCCAAAATTTTTATTTTTAAATAATTTCTATTTCTTTATTGATACTATTTGATGCAATATTGTAATCATACCTTTCTTTAATTTTTAATCATGGTGCCTTTTAGCTCTGTGAACATGTTTATAATGGCTATGTTAATGTCTTTTTCACATAAAACTTGGCATTTTAGACAATAAATTGTAGCAATTCTGGGTCCTGACACTCCCCAGGGCTTGTTATTGTTATTTGCTTGCTTATTTGTTTGTGACTGACTGGATTATTTTAAAATGGTCTCTTTCCCTCCAGCTAGTGTTCATCCTGTGACCTTTACTCCTCAGGCATGCATAGCTTTGGGCTTGCCCACAGTCACCCAGGGATGACAGTGGCATTGGTAGGACTCTCTTTCTTTCCCTGACCACACCCGGTTGTTAAACCCCACTAATTGTCAGATAATTATTGCTTTCAATAATGCCCTGGGATACAAATTGCTCTGCAAACTAATCTGTTCAAATTCTGGCTCTTTGGAAGGAATAGTTTCTGAGATTACTATTTAATTTTTATTCTGATCCCTGGGGGGCTCTTCCCAATTATGATATTCCCTGGTTCTCTTCTAAAAACTAGTTGGCCTTCAGTTTAGCCTGTAACTTGAATCTCCTCCTAAAAATCTTTCACCACAATCTCTACTTTTCATAAGAATGCCATTAGACTTGAATTTTTTCACTCTAGGTTGCAAAAAAAAAAAAAAGAAAGATAGTTTCTTGGGAACAGATTGTGATTTTAATTATAAATCAATAATTTATAATTGTATAAATTTATCGAGTACAAAGTGATATTATGATTTATGAATATAATGCAGACTAATTTTTAAAAGGTAGTTAATATAACCATCACTTTAAATACTTAACTTACTTTGTGGTGAGAACCTTTGAAATTTACTCTCTTAGTAATTTTGAGATGTACAATAATACTCTATTGTTAACAATAGTCACCATTCTGTGCAATATATCTAAAAAAAAAACCCCAAAAAACCTGTATTCCTCCTGAGATGTTATACCATTTGACCATCATCTTCTCATTTCCCTAAGCCCCCAGCCTCTGTAACCACCATTCTACTTTGCTTCTGTAAATTTGATTGTTTTGGATTCCACATATAAGTGAGAATATGTGGTATTTGTCTTTCTGTGCCTAGCTTATTTCATTTACCATAATGCTCTCTAATTCCATCCACATGTCACAAATGACAGAATGTTCTTCCTTTTAAAGGCTGAATAGTATTCCATTGTTTATGTATATCACATTGTCTTTACCCAGTCAGCTGCTGATGGACTCTTAGGTTGTTTCCATAGCTTGGCTATTGTGAATAATTCTGCAATAGACATGGGGGTGCAGATATCTCTTTGACAAAATAATTTCAACTCTGTCAAGTAAATATCCAAAGTGGGATTGCTGGATTTTATGATAATTCTACTAGTATTTTGAGAAACCTCCATACAGTTTTCCATAATGGCTACATGGATTTACATTCCCACCAATGCTGTATGAGGGTTCCCTTTTATGCACATCCTTACCAATGCTTATCTTTCATCTTTTTGATAATAGTCATTCTAACAGGTATGAGATGATATCTCATTGTGGTTTTATTATATATTTTTCTAATGATTAGCAATATTTATTTTTGTCATATATATATTGGCCATTCGTATATCTTCTTTTGAGAAATGTCTATTCAGTTCCCAGGCCCATTAATTTTTTTTTTTCTTGCTGTTGAGTCATTTAAGCTGCTTATATATTTTGGATATTGGCCCCTTATCAAATATATGGCTTGCAAATATTTTCTCCCACTCTGTTGGTTATCTCTGCACACTGTTCATTCTTTCCTTTTATGTGAAGAAGCTTTTTAGTTAGATGTCATCCTATTTGTCTATTTTCACTTTTGTTCCTTGCACTTTTGGGGTCAAATTCCAAAAATTGATGCCCAGACAAGTGCTATATAGTTTTTCTCCTATGTTTTCTGCTGGTAGGTTTACCAACTCTGGTCTTACATTTAAGTCTTTAACCCATTTTGAGTTGATTTATTTATGTGGTGTGAGATAAGGGTCCAATTTTATTCTTTAGCATGTGAATATCCAATTTTATGAACACATTTTTTGAAGAGACTACTCTTTTCACCTTGTATATTCTTGGCACCTTTGTCAAAAACCAATTGTATATGTGTGGGTTCATTTCTGGGCTCTCTCTTCTGTTCCTTTTGGTTGATGTGTCTGTTTTTTTTTGCCAGTAACATGCTGTTTTAATTGTTATAGTTTTGTAGTATGGTTTGAAATTGGGTAGTGCAATACCTCCAGCTTTGTTCGTTTTTGCTCACGATTGCCTTGGCTTTTCAGGAAATATGTGATTCCATATAAATTTTTATGTAGTTCCATATAAATTTCAGGATTGTTTTTTGTTTTCTTTTAGTGAAAAATGACATTGGAATTTTGATAGGGATTGCATTGAATCTGTAAATCCCTTTGGGTAGTATGGACATTTTAACAATATTAATTCTTCCAATCTATAAACATGAAATAACTTTCCATTTATTTGTGTCTTCTTAAATTTCTTTCATCAATGTTTAATAGTTTTTAGTACACAAGTCTTTCATCTCTTTGGTTAAATTTGTTCCTCAGTATTTTCTTTTTTGTAGCTAGTGTAAATGGAATTGTTCTTTTGATTACTTGTTCAGGTAGTTCGTTGTTAGTATGTGGAAACCCTACTGGTTTTTGTGCGTTGATTTTGTATCCTGCAAATTTACTGTATTTGTTTATTAACTCTAACCGTTTTTGGACATGTCTTTAGGGTTTTTTATATAGAAGATTATGCCATCAGCAAACAGAGACAACATCACTTCTTTCTTTCCTATTTGGATGCCCTTTATTTCATTCTCTTGCCTAGTTGCTCTGCCCAAGACTTCCAATACTACAATAAAGTAGTGGCAAAAGTGGGCATACTTGTCTTGTTTCAGGTCTTAGAGAAAAGGCGTTTAAGCTGTGAGCTTCTCATATATGGCCTTTACTGTGTTCAGGTACATTCCTTCTATACCTAATTTGGTTAGAGATTTTAAGCATTAAAAAAATGTATCACAGGTTTGTTTCAAAGTGTTGGGGTCTTTAAAAGGATGTCTTATTCTGGAGATAGTTGCTAGTTGAACTTTCTGTAGTGAGGAGCCTGAGACTTGATATTAATTGTTTCTCAATCTTGCTAATGTCACTCCTCAGGAGCTGTTTTATGGCCTTTTTGTCTCCCCTGGCAAAATCTTTGAGCGTGGGCTCTGGAGCTCAGTGTGGGGGCAATGGCAAGCTTCTTTCTGAGTGATGCCTCCACCTGAGGAGCCAAGACTGCATGGAGAAGGTGGGGGAAACCTAGTGTCCTCTCAGCTTGCCTCTCCTGGTGTGGAAACATGGCCTCACAAGCTGGGTCAAGAGTGATCAGTGTCTCTGTTCCCAGCACACTGTGCCAAGTGTGGATCCTCCATTCCACAAGTGAGGGCTTGGTATAGAAAGGAAATCTCTACTACTCAATTGTACTTGCCCAGGACTTAGCTTCAGTAACAGGAAACTGAGGGCAGGATGAGAAATGCTGACATTCTGTTGCTCCATGGAAAAAAATCCTTCCTCTGGGTACTGGGGTAAAGAGAGCCCTGTTTTTTTTAGTGGCACAAGTCTGGAGTGCTGGAAACACAAAGCTGGAATAGAGGAAACACAAAGTGGTCTTCTTTCAAATACCACCGATTCTCACTTTTCTTAACAAATTTTCATTGAATAGATGGTTCTTCATTTGCTGTTCAGCCATCAGACAATTTCTAGAGACTTTTTTTTGATAGTTTTCACAGGCTTCACTGAGGAGCAGGCCAGCATAATTCATTGTGCTGTCACACTGGAAGTTGATCTGCTAGCCTATGTTAATATTTTTATCTTGCAGTTTTCCTAGATGTTTCAGAGTTTGAGTTGCAGAGCATTTAGAAAGCAAATAAATACTTAACATTGCATGTAGATACATAGTCAAGTGAATTGACCTGATTGATAATCAGTCAATTAAATAAAACTAGTTTCATTGAATTTGCACCTTTAAAAAAATCACATTTTCTGAACTGGTCAGTTATCTTGTGACATATTTCATAGCATATTTCCATAATACCTCATTTACCTAGTAACTACTCACTACATAAGTTCTCCTCTTCTGACTACAACCGCAAAATGCGAAATAATCAAAACTGGTCTCAAGCAGTCAAAAAAGATGCTGTAAAATTGGTGTATTAAATTTTATGCCATTTTTCATAGACAATATGTCAAATGCTCAGTGTTATTTTAGAAAAAGTTTTTCCAAATGTGGTTTTCCAGTCCAAAGGTGAGAGACACATTAAAGGAGGGTGGGAGGTACTGAGAAAGGCACACTGACAGAAATGATGAATTAGAGTGAAAGGAAAAATTATAAGGAGCAAATACGGAAACAAAACAGACTGCCATCTATACATTGAACTTTCCTGAGTACATCCCAGGTTAAAGAATACTTGGTATACTCTAAGGAAATGAGGACACTTTAGAAATATTTCCTTCAAAAACAGTTGAAATAAGACATGTTAATGTTTGAAGGGGAGCTTTAGTTGAGTGGAAAAGTAGAAATAGAAGTTCATTTTTCCATACTATCTGTGACATGAGGCTTGTCTATGTATAATGGAACACCCATGGCGGGCTTGTTTTGGAACAGACCATTTTGTCTGTTGGACAGATGCTAGATGAGTATTTGTGGAATGAGTGAATTAATGTATTGACCAATTAGTTATTTTTAGCAACATTCAAGTTATTTAGATATCTGGAGTCTAAAAAACTTCACTTGATGGTAGACTTTCATATTCACAAAGGGTATGGCACATAGAGATTGCACATACTGTGGACATGTGCGGGTCATAAATCTCAGTCATTACCAATAGCGTCATTCCAAGCTTTAATGCTTCCAAAAGTTTTTGGCTAAGTGCCTCTTCATGTTTCTTTTTTTCCCCCTGACTTCTTTACATCTATTGTCAGCACTAACATTTAGATTTGTTTTTGAGGACTTTTCTTTCTTTTGTTTTTTTCTTCATGCCAAGGCTTATCATACTTTATAACAAAGAGAGTACAACTGAACTATGGAGCAACTGGCTTATCCCAGCCCCTGAGGATGTAACCCATTCTCAGATAACTCTCATTTGGGCTTGATTTTGTTGAGCAAGGAGGTGGAGTGCACCTGGGTTCAGACATCAGGGGTATAAAAATATAAAGGTAGTAAGATAGCATACAGAGAGAGAAGACAAGAGCAGAGAACAAACCAATGGTCCAAACATGGAAGGCAGAGAGGCAGGTCTGCAGCCAGAAACAGGCCAGGACATGAGGGAGACTGCAGAGAGGCCACAAAGGAGAAGGAAACTGGAGGGCTTTCCTGCAGAAAGACAGTAGGAGCCAAACCCTATTTCATGTGCCTATGGCTGTATCCAAGCTGATCTAACATTTAAGAGGCTAGGCCAAGAATAAATGTGGATGCCCAACACATGATATGTCTAATATTTGAAAGTTATAAATCAATCTAACAAACTGTTAAACACAAGTTCTATTTTCCTACCTTGAAAAACATACCTTCACAATGATCCAAAAGCCCAAGTTTGAATTTAGAATTCTCAAATTCCTGGGAGCTCCACATGCAGCAATGGTTTAGAGAAGGCTAGCTGAAGCTCATGGCCCTGACCACCCACTTCTATTGTCTCTCTCATCCCTGCTCTACCTTGCACTATGAAGAACCCCATGCATGTCTGGAGGACCTTCAGTGCACACAGATAAGCTCCATCCACACCCCACACCAACAGCACCCTTTGCCTTGCTTCAGCTGGTTGGTTTACTTGGAGCCATCATGGACAATTTGGGATCCTGGAACCTGAAGTACCCTCTGAAAGGGAAGCTTGTTTCCTCGGACTCACAAACCTTCCCCTTGATGGGAGAAGCACGAAGCATGAGCTCAGAGAGCTAGATCAAGACCCTTTAAAGTTCAGGGCAAGGCAAGGGTCTTCTCTTCCATAGCTTAGGAGAGCACTGGCTGTAGCTGCTAATCCAAGTCATATAGGAGTCTGTAATTCTTCATATCCTCATAACCTAATACTAACTTATGTTAGAGTCTTCAGCTCTGTCCAAATTGAAAAAGAAAGCAGAAGTGAAATAATTTTAACAAAATTGTAAATATTTCTCTCTTCAGTCTTAAAACTTGCTCCTGGGAGAATTTTAATTCCTTTTGATTTCTTAATCATCAGTTTTCCAAACATCATTTGTCAGGTATTTTATTTTATCATTTTACTTTATTTTAATGAGCTGCAACAACTATAGAATGATTTTTTTATACAAAGTTCTTTGAAGGCAAGAGCTTTCTTATTCGTTGTGTTTTCTTTCCCTTTTCTCATTGCTCAGGGCCTTGTACAGTAGATGCTCAGTAAACATTTGTTGAATATTCTAGCATCTGTGAACCAGAGATCAACAGTTTCTAAAAAGCACAACAAAAAGTAAGCAAGGATACCCTTCTGTTTTTCCCTATTTTTGTGGCAAGAGAGTAGGTACCTGGAATAAACTGAAAAAAAATATTTATTTCCTATGAATTTCATATTTTTGGACAGAGGCATGCTTGGTGCATGAAGAGTAGTTTGTAATGGATAGCGGGTGAAGAGTGCTGGTCTTCACAAATGTAAAGGCATGCACTGTACAGACATGTACATTGAGGAGCCATTCTGTGCTTAGCATGTTCATCCACAGCCACCAAACAAGGGACAAGCAGGTCAAGCTGTCAGTTAGCCTGGGCCTTTGCTATATAGAGAAGAGAGGAGGAAAGAGGTTAGTTCTCCCTAGGACAAACAGGAAAATAAGATATCATTTTGAATGCCAGCTCTTTTGCAGCTTAAGCATTGAACATTTTCTATGTGTCCAGCAGAACAGGAGCTGTGTTTTATGGTATAATAAGCATGTTGATATTTAGAAAAAAAAGAGTAGTACCAAGAGCCAGTGTAGACTCCACTTTGTGAGAACTGGTTTATGAAGGAAATCAAATCCAGGATTTGAAAGTTAAATAAAATTTAATGAGGTAGTGGGGGGCGGGGGGGGGATGAAGGAGTAATCCAAGTGAAAGAAATGTACGATGTAAGAATGAGTTTTGAGTAAGCATTTTAACTGGCGGGGGCGGGGGGAGCTAATAGACTAATCAGCCTACAGTGTTGCAGGAAGTATACATGAATGGAAGGGATTGGAATTATGTTATGGATGGCCTTGGACTCAATGTTCAAACTTAACACGATGCCTCATTCTAACACCCTAATAGATCTGAAAACGTGTTTTTATTTAATGATTAAACACTGGCACAGTATTTATGTCCTAAGCTTTTGACAAATACTAAGTCATTTATGCCTCGTAATACCGTGTAAGGACTCCATTTTACTAACGCAGAAACCGAAATACAGAGATCAAGGAATCAGCCTTGCACATCACACTGTGCTGCCTTGCAAGCCAGAAGGTGCACATGGTCCTCACATTCTCTTTTGCTTGATGGCTGGCACCTGAAAGGCTCCCTCTTGAAGCTCAACTCTTAGTTTAAAAGGGACTCCTCTTGGGGGTTGCATGTTCCCCCGGGTAAGGCAGTAGCACTCTAAAGTCTTAAGTATCATGGATAATGGAGAAGGCAGTGCAGGGTACTCTGAAAAGGTGATGGGGACACCTGCCGTCAAGGAGAGAAGGAGGTGAATGGGCAGATTGAGAGTGGCCCCAACCAACTTAGCTCACTCACAGCTGTGCTGGGAGCCGACCTGGGCCTAGGAAATCAGACATGACTGTAGACCTTCAAACACAGGAGGGACCTAATGAAAGTGATAGTTTAAGAAAAGCAGCCAATGCATGCATTGCATGAAGAGACAAGGATTTGGGAATGGTAGACTTGAATTAGTCAAGAGCAAGGCGGCATTTTGAGTGAGAATCAGGCAAAGGTGACTGAAAACCAGGGAAAGTGGTTTACTCCCTAATATAGGGATTGATCTAACTTGAACTGAGTTTACACCAATACTAAAACAATACTGAATTGATAAGCCTTGAACCAAGGTGTGCATTTACTTCTCTTGCATGGACTTTCTGTTCTGATTCTACTGTATTCACAAGCACACACGTGGATGGGATCACTCCCCCACACAACTCTCCAGCTCTCTCCGGGCTGAGGGTGAGGGTCACGTCACTCTGTAAACAGGTGGTAGTTACTTCAAACTTGCCAAAGAACTTCCTTAGCTAGTTTAAAGCAACACTTGACTCAATTACAATATTTGAAAACATTTATTAAATTTATGGGATTATTTAAACTGCTCAATTTATTTGGAAAGCCTTGGGGCGGGGGTGGGGGGGGGGGTTCCGGGCTATTTTTAAGTAGTCCTTAGTATTTTTCCCTTGTTTTCCTCCTCTTTGCCCTGTTATCCACCAAAATTCTCTTTTTACAGATCTTAAATAGTGAAAATTCTGAAAGGCAGGTCTTAGGTACTGCCTTTCCAAACAATCCAGCAGCCCCAAATAAAGGGAAACATTGGCTTTTACGTTTCCAAAGTAAATTCTAGATCTTAGACGGTGCTCCTGGCATATGTCTATGTGTAAGATTTTTTTTAAATCGGGGATAAACTTATTATTCTGTGCAGTTTTCCTGTTTGATTTCTTAGCTGAAAATCCTATTCTAAAATGGACTTTTGAATGTTCAGTTTCTCTACTGTTTATCACAAGGAACATCTATACTGCAAAAGAGCTGTGTGCCTCCTCAAGCATACCCCAGTGCAACGATTACAGAAATCCCTGTTTCTCATAAAATTGTGAATTTCCCTTAACCTGGATAAAAAAATCACTTCTCTAGGAGAAAGGTTGTCCATTATTTTCTGCCCACCCACTCTCCCCAGACTTGGCCAGTAATGTCACCTTGCACTGAGACACGGAAGCAGAACAGCCCCATGGAGTCTTCACTTCTTGCGCACGAGCTGCGTGCCTGAAGTGTGTGGATGAAGTAGCCTGTTAAGTTTCTTTCTACAGCACTAAATACTTATTAACAAAAATGGCTAGTTGTCCGTGGATCATGTTTCCCCAGGAATTCTGCAGAGGGAGACCAAACTAATAATTGCCAGGGGCATCGTTCCCCAGATGGTTATATGCACAAACTGTTTTGCTGGAATCTCATTTTTAAATTAGTTGAAAATCAGTTGGCTAACCATTTCATCAGGACTGAAAGTTACCGGAAATCTGGTTGAAAAGAAATTTCCATTTTGAAGTTGAGAGGGTACATATCCTGAATAGAGTAAATTGCCTTCGTTGTTCACATTTGGAATAAATACAAAAACAATGTCTAAAATTTCCGGAAGTCATTTAACTGATGGCAAAGCTCTCTCCTGAATCAGGGCAGATTTGTCATGTTTGGCACACCAAATTATTCCTGTTATGAGTCACAGTCGTTAAAACTACCATGAACATCAGTTCTGCTGGATGAAATCAAAAATTTTCCCCTAACAGATACCTTATTTCTCATGTAGAATTAATTATACCTTCAAAGACACAAATGTCTTTATACTTTTTTGAAGTTCTCATCTAGAATACCTGCTCTGGGGACAAGGTTTTGAAAGACTCTTTATCTTGTTTAAATATTTGATTGGTATAGCTTAGATCTGCTTTGCAGCTGAACTTCTAGAAGGACATCCACAAAAATATGCACTATTCCCTCCATGGGACCCCTAACATTTGAAACTCAATTCCCTAGAACAGTACTAACTCTAAGAGGTATTAGACCTGATGTCACGAACTGGGGTCCCACATCACAGCTCCACAGCCCGCTTTCCTCTGGAGCTGCTCAAAGCCTCTAACATGCTCATGTACACTAGGCTCTCCAAGAGAGAAAGGCTTTTCCCAGATTTGTTTGACTCCAGAATCCTTTTATAGTGAGAAATTTGGAAGGACCACTATCCCACAGAACACACTTTGGGAAATGTTGACTTTCTTTGAATTTTTTCTTCTTTACAAGAGGAAAAGTAATGCATGAGAATAGAATCAGAGGAAGACTTGCAGGACGTCAGGGAAATGCACCAGAAAGGGATAGTGAAGGGCTTGGGCAACTAACATCACATGTTTCATGTTTTTACCCTAAGTCAGTTCTGCAATTAGGCCCAAAGAGCTATCCACAAAGGCTACTTCTTATCATCAGCACCCGTGCAAACCAGAACCATGGATATGTTCTTCACAGAGGTTCTCTTCAATTTGTAGTAGAGCAAACCATGGGATGTGGGCCAGATTCCATTTCTCCGCACTCATAAGCTATTTTCCCTAAGGCCTACAAGAGCAGTCCATGAATAGCTGGGAGACAAATTTGGCCCATTTACAATATTATTGCATTGTCCACCATAATGACAGTAATAACCCTGCAATGAGCGTGCATAGAGCTGGGCCCTGCACAAAACCTAGAAGGAGGCACACTTCTTGCTTGTGCTTAGTGAATACCAAAGAGGATTTCCATTCCCCATCCAAGGGCAGTCACTGTTAAAAAAGTAGACGATCACTTCCTTTCTGACATTCTGGCCTCCGGCCATGAATATGGAGAGCTGTTATCCTCTGAGGCTACCCATTTCATTCCCTGGAAGCCTTTAATGCTTACGGTAAGTATACTACCTTATAACCCATGCAACCTTAAATAATGCTGGCTGTCCATTCCATAAAGTATTCCTCAAAAAAGGTCAGATTCAATACCTAATATTGATGTAAGAGCTTCGGCTAATTCCACTGAATATAGAAATCCTTCCACAGATTTCTTTTTCCACATGTAGAGAGATTTGCATTCGCCCATCTAAACTCTTCTGGCATCTGGCAGTCACGCCTCAACAGCAATTTCCTTCTTTTTTTTTAAACCTCTCTCACTTTATTTTTTTTTAAGAATTGGCAAGCAGACTTGTATTGATTATCTTCATTTTGTAAGAAGGATTTAGGATGGCTTTGAAAAAGTAAAACCTGTATAAAATAATACCTAGTAAAAAATGTTTGGAGAGAATAAAAGTAAAAGAGGGTTGGAAAGGAAGGAATAGGACAGAAACACATAGCACAATGAGAGAAAGAACAATTCACTTCAGAGCAGGGGAAGCTGATATTAAGTGGATTCTGTTCTTTGATATGATAGCTTTTAAAACAATTATACGAGGTAATACGAGATGTAAAGCACGTATGAACAAATTAATTGGCCCTATTTGAATTTTACAGGCAGGATTACCAGGCCAAGTATCTCCTATTGCCGTGTTCCTAGCAACACCATTCTACAATAGTGATGATCATTTATCTAATCACTAAGTCAAGCCGGAAAAGCGTTTAGCTGTTTCAGGAAAGGTTAGCCAAGCCATTGCACTCTTCGTTTTTATTGTTGTTGTTGTTGATATTCAGTTGCAGAATTAAAGAAGTGACTGAAAAGAGATGTAACAGATATCCAATCAGTCGTGTAGACATTTCCTCATGTCCAACTTTGTTTCAGAATGCTGTGCTTGTTCAGAAATGCTCTGCATAGTAGAGGCAAAAATCAGGAATTGAGATATTTGTAAAGTGACTGTTTTCAAATACATGGTGCATGAAAAGTCCTGAAGTCCTGGAAACTTCTCACCCATTCAGGCCCCTTAGAAGGATATACATAGCAGCTCCCAGATTTGGGGCAGTGTGCCAAAAGCCTAGAGTTTAAGGTCATTTA
The DNA here is from genome assembly GCA_004363605.1 of Indri indri. Classification (NCBI taxonomy): domain Eukaryota; kingdom Metazoa; phylum Chordata; class Mammalia; order Primates; family Indriidae; genus Indri; species Indri indri. Next base: position 22,024 of record RJWJ010013812.1, on the reverse strand, counting down.
AAAATTACTAGTGGTCCTAAAAACGAGATGATTTTACAAGCTTAAACATGTCTGATGTTCTTTCCTAACCTTTTCTGGATGCTTCAGCAATGCTGGCTGTCAGTAACTTACCCTGGCTGATTGAGTTCACACCAGTCTGCTTTGTGAAGAAAGGACACTTGGGTTACAAATGAGAGATGGACTGAGTCATACTGCAGAGGGACTTTGCAAGATGCAAATTTTCTCTTCATTCATTTCCTTGCTGATCCACAACATCACTTCAGCTGGGAACTGCAGTATGTGACTGGGCAGCCAATGGAAATCTGCTCTCCAGACTTCCCGGTGGTACGTTTTTCCTGAGGTCTGGCCTGATAATGGGAGTGTCACACTATGTAACAATGTGACACCCCCAAAGTGAAGGAGACACATCTAATGTGATGTGGAGCCTCCATCAGCCCCAAAACCTTTATTTTTTCATCAATGTCCCAAAAAGAAAAGAAAAAGTTGAACAAACACAGATCAGAAGGATTCTTTGAGGACAGATTTTTTGTTGTTGTTTTTACCTTTTCCTCTAGGAAAAAATAGTATTTACCTCTCAGTATGTTTTTTTTAACATGGGATGCTGATTTCTCAGTGTTTTTGAGGGTCTTGTTTGTCCTCCTGGATGCTTTAGGAAGTTACTGCTTTCAGCTCACCTAGAGTTGATCTCATTAATAAAAGAATGACTTTACAGAAAAGAGTTTCTAAAATTATCCTCTCACTCAGAATTGCAAGTGTTGGCTTTTTCAGCCTGCAGATAAATTTCTTAAGCATTAAGCTTACTTTATCAAGCATTACACCTGACATTCTCTCATAAATTTTGCACATATTTTAACTAATTTTAATATTGTGTGGGCTTCGTTTATAATATGCTCATGCAGTTACTAAGATTGAATCTTCTCAGTCATGTATTATTTGTAGGAATGCTGAACCCCTCTCAAAATACCACTCGACTTAAAATAACATCAGCTAAGTTTCCTTTTGCATTTGTGTATTTTTTGGTTGTTTATTATGCCCTTTGTGTATGTTGGAACCAGCCATGTAGTCATTGTATTCCTTTTATGAGAGCGCAAATACATTTTGACAAGGTTGCTATTGGAAACACTTTTTAAATACCTCATGTGTCACATCATAACCAGCATCATAACCTGGTCAGGTAGATTGATTTCAGAAGGCAGCAGAGTGCATTGCTTACAGGGGTCACGGACATTCAGACTGGGTCAGAACTGTCACAGATGTTACTCTGTGAAGACACAAAGAACAATGTGATCGGAGAGATAAGTCTTCAGCTAGCTATGTTTTCTAGGAGCCCACCTTTACTTAGCTTTACAATACAGGTCTTAGCCTCAGAACCAAATCCGCACAAACACCTGGCTCAAGTGTTATAACCGAATTGGCAAGTCAGTTGCCTCAAACAAATGACCAATTCAGTAAGAAAGCAGGAACTTGAGTGTTGGACTGAATGGACCAACTTCCTCAATCCAAATGGCAAGTTTGTCCAGAGAGACAAAAGGCAGAAGTCAAGGAAATTGTACAATGACTACTCTATTTAAAGGGTACATAATGGGTCCTAAAATGAATTAACATAGTTGAGTTTGGTGGTTATAAGTTAACTGGACTCAAGAGAATTGAGGAATAATACCAGCGGATTGGGAAGATTACCTCGCAAAGGGCAAAGAGTTCAAAACCTATGGTCCGTATGCATGTGACCTTTTTAAAAAACAATGTTAATATCACTTCTGAGCACTAAGTGTGTGCCAGGCTTGCTTCCAACAGCTTTACATTAATTATTTTATTTCATTCTCACAACAACATATGAGCTAGACAGAGCCAGGATTAGGGTGAGGTGAGTGCATGAAATGTAAATGGATATCAAATAACTCAATAATCAAGATAAATCACATTTTATTGAAATGTTTCTTAAAATCAGGATTAATATAAAAAATCTACAAAGAATAAAATATTGGAATTTTAAAAGGCAGACTCTTGTTAGTTGCTGTATGGCCCTATATTAGTGTGCAATGGAACAGTAATTTCCAGCCAACCCAAGGTTCTGGGGCTGTGGGGCCATTGTGCACCCCACTGAGTAGGTTTATGAATGTTGACAATGGCAGGTGAACAGATTGGACAATGAAGAGCTTTAATACAGTCATGCTTTTTTGATCGCAGAACTTTTATTAACCTTTTCTATTTCCACTTGGTTAAAATTATGGGAGGATACTTTACAGTGTGTACAGAGGCACACAGTTTTCTTTTTTGCCTCAGGCTTGAATACAACTTGGCACAGCACTGGAGATAGATGTAACCATTATCCTTCATTAACAATGAAGATTCTGAGGTTTCAGAGAGGTTAATAAAGTTGTCCAAGCTTGCACATCTAGGAAGAGGCTGAGCCCACTTTGGGACTGAAGTATTTGACTTCAAAGTCTGCCCTCCTAATCTACTCTCTTTGAAATCACAACACTCAATTAACTAAAAAATACAAGTAGCCAGCACATTTTACTCTCTGGGCGCTCCAGTTATTAACAGGGTGTTGTTCCACTACACACTCAACATTTTTCATTTTTAACACAAATCATTTTAGGAGAGAAATTAGACCTTTTGTAAATCTTACACATCCACCAATATTTCTGTGAGGTAGGTATGAATACTGTGTCTAAGTGTATCACCATTAAATATTTAAATAAATAGCATTTCAAAATGGCAGCCATGAATAATCTGCTTAGGAGAATGCAAAAGAGGCAGTAGAAAACACTGGCATCTTCTCATCATTTTGCCACAGAACACGCTGCCTTGGACAGTCACAGGTCTCCTTGTTGGGTGAAATTTCAGGGACCCAAGCATTAGGCCATAATGTCAAAATACCATCTTGCTTGTTTTAAAGGCTGACAAAAGCACATATCTGGACATGCATATTACTTTGGCTCTGCCATAAGGCTAATTTTATTTTGCTTCTGGAAGCTGCTTTTTCTTGACCTGGGAAAAAATGGCTTTCATTGAACCCTGAATTGTTATGTGTATGAGTTTTTTAACTTTGTTTTAGCAAATGAGAAGATCATAAAGAAAAGATGAGTATGATGTTGATGATGCATATACTGATGATTATGAGGAGGAGGAGGAGGAGGAGGAGGAGGAGGAGGAGGAGTGGCATGTTGCAACTCTGAGAAAATTTAAGCATGGTTCATGGTGGTGAGGAAGACCCTCACACCATCAGCTCTGGGAACCCCAGCTCTAAGCCTCCCTAATTTATACTGAAAATCACTAAAAGAGAGGAATTTGGCACTTTTCTTTTTAAATTTCTATCTTCCTTCCTGTGTTTAAAACTACAAATGTATTCTCTCTACAGCTACTTTCATTCATTCATAAATTGATTCATTTATTCACTCACACATTCAATAAAATTCTTTAAGACCATGTATATACCAGATCCTGTACGAGGCACATGGTTCCTGCCCTCAGGACATTTATAATTCTGCCCTCAGGGAACAGATATCTTGATAAGTATTTGTAATGACAATAATATGCACATGCATAAAACAATATGGGGTCACATCACAGTCGAAGGAGAGTCTGTTGGGGACATTAAGGAGGGCCTCCAAGAGGAGTCTACATTTAAGCCGAGGTTTAAAAGAAAAAATAGAAGTTTGCCAATTGAGTAATGGTAAAGCCTTCTGGATAAATGCAAAAGCACAGAGACGTAAGAGGACATAACATGTTTCTGGAGTAAGTAGTCCAGTGTCGTTGAACCATAAGAAAGATGGACTAGAAATGTGGTAGCAAAACTAGACAGAAGCCAGACACTGATAGTTATGTAACGTTGCCATTCATAGGAGTGTAGCTTTTTTCCTGGAGGAAGCAGGCAACAATTGAAGAGTTTTTCCGGGAGAATGATGTGACTAGATCCAAATGGTGAAAGACCACTCGTGTTATATAGAACATACATAAGAGGGATCAATACAAGTGTTGATGATCTAGTTATTTTTTTCCTTTTTTTCTAGAACTTCTATCTTTTTTCCTTAAACTAAAGCCATAATTAAAGAATGTGGATTTAGTTGTTTCAAAATTGATACATCTGATACAATTCGATATATTAAAGTACAGGCTTGCAGATCATGTCTCTGATCATCTTACAAGCATTTGCAATTTTTAAGCTATTTGGCCACATGCAAATCAGTTTAGTGGAATGAAGCTCATTTTGGTGCGTTGACTATATCAAGAAAAAAACATGATGATGTTGTCTAAAGGCCAGTCATGTTTATTTGTGGCCACAGGGAAGGGAATATGTGGTTTGTTGCTGCAAATACGAGCATCTTCTCTTTTGTTTATAATCCTGTTAGGATCCTACCTTAGAAAGCATACCCTCTAAAATTTTTTTTTACTTTTAGGTGAAAGCCCTCAATGGGCAGTAAATAAGCCTTGATCTTCCTCCAACCAGCAATTGGTCCTGTTTGCTGACTATCCGAATCATCTCACAGCCTTTCAGCGCAACTCCGGTAGTTTTCAACATGCTTATTATCACGGGTTCAAATTTTTTCTCCTGATTTACGGGAAGTATAGCAAAGTGAGATGGCACAGCAAAGACAACAATTCATTTCTACTCTGGTAATTATAAAATTTTACTTAAAAGAAAAATCTCTTTTCTTTGCAGAACAACACATAAAATCCTAATGCAAAGGCTAACCTAAAACGCTGGACCCGGAAGAATTTGGCATAAATAAGACATGGAGTTAGCTGACATGAGATATTACATTTATTCCACTGTTGGCGAGGACAAAACCGGGCCGCTGTTGTCACAGGTGAAAAGTGTTTTCGAAAGTCTGCTCTGGTGCTTGTTAGATAAGGGGCTGCCTTAGTCTGAATAACCTGAACAAGATTTATACACATCACTGAAATGGACTTGTGTTTACAGTCCGTCCTTGCTCACCCGGATCAACAGTGCAAGGGCAGTGTGAGAGGCATCAAGCGAGGAAACCTCAAACAACCTTCCGGGAAGTGCTAGGAGGCTGCTTAGAAGAAAACAGAATTTCTGAATCTACTCTTTGACCTGTGGCGGGTAGCAGGCTCTCTCCTGCTCCAAGAAGAGACCCCCAACCTGCTGGTATGCCCTGGGTAGGGGACTCTTGTCAGTCACAAGAATTTTCTAACTAAAAATGGTTGAAATATATTAAATAAGCCAGAATTATGCCATCCTCTCTACAAAGAGTAGGATGCTTTATTAAAAAAAAATCATGGAATCAAATCATGCTCTTTAGTATGAAGTTTTTAAATACACCATTGTGCCACAACCACTGTGAAAAAAAGCCTTTATGGAAAGTTGGAATTCAAACCCGCTTAGTGTATGTTTTGACTGCACAGGGATCCTCTCTTGCGTGCACCCACTCGGGGACAATTCAGTTCGTGCCTGCGCTCCTAGGGACTGAGAGATTTAAGTCCCTTTATGATCTACGCAGAAATTATCTCTTCTTCCAAACCATCAAATGCAGTGCGTGGGTGCAATGGCTGCCTTCCAGTGAGCTGAAAAGCTCTCATGACTTGGCATACAGTCTTTCCCTGGGCCCTTCAGTAATGGCATTTCACTTAATACAATATGCCCGTAACTGAGTTTTAGTGATTTCAAATGAATTTAGTCTCCTTATCAATATCCTCTATTTGGTAGTGTGTTTGCTCTTCAGTGTGTTGTGCCAATAAATCTAGCACAAGTGCTGCCTCCTTCCCTCTCAATCGTCTGGCCTCTCTCTGTGAAAGCAAACACCAGGCAGCAGAAAAGGAAGCTCTCAAAAAACTTGTCTGTATCATAAATGTAAATATCAATAAACTCAGGAGGTTGACAAGGGCATGCTCTAATGGATTTGGCTGTGTTGTTGACTGTTTTACAAGCAAGATGCTGGAATACTAGGAAGCCCAAGCCACTTGCTTACAGTCCTAAAAGGACATGTCAAAATTTTAATCCAGAAAAATTGTCCGTCTGTTAGAAACAGAATTTAGTGAGTCCCATCATGAGGCACAGAGCATAGTTCTAAAAGGAAAGAAGATACCTCTTGCCAAGGCTGTTCTGTAGATTCTCCGTGACCTGTATAAAGACATCAGGTCGCAACTGTGAAAAAAATATAAGGAAACTCTTTCCATTGTATTTTTTTGTTTTTCTTTGCTTTGTTCATATTTTAGTATGCCTTCCTCTCCTTTTTATAAATTAAACTTTTTATTTTGAGATGATTGTAGATTTACATGCAGTTGTAAGAAATAATACAGCAAGAACTTTTGTACCCTTACCCAGGTTTTCCCAATGGTAACATCTTAAATTGTAGTACAAGATGACAACCAGGGTTTGATATTGATTCGATCAAGATACAGATGTTTCCATCAACACAAAGATACCTCAAATTGCCCTTTTATAGCCACACCCACTCACCTGCCATCCCCACCTCTCCTTAACCTGAAGACCACTCATCTGTCCATGTCTATAATTTTGCCATTTCAAGAATGTTCTATATGTATATTCATGGGATTGTGTTTTTTTCACTTAGCATAATTCTCTGGAGATTCATCCAGGTTGTTGCATGCATCAGTGGTTTGTTCCTTTTCCTCACTAACTAGACTTTTGTGGTACAGATATACCACAGTTTGCTTAATCATTCACCTGCTAAAGAATACTCAGTTGTGTCCAGTTTGGGGTTATTACAAATAAAGCTAATATGAACATTTGTGTGTAGATTTCTACGTGAGCAAGTTTTTATTTCTCTGGGATAAATGTCCAAGAGTGTAACTGCTGGGTCATGTGGTAGTTGCATGTTTAGTATTTTAAGATACTGCCATACCATTTTTTTGCTGTAGCCATACCATTTTACATTCTTACCAGCAATGTATGAGTGATCTAATTTCTCCACATCCTCTTCAGCATTTAGTGTTGTCACTATTTTCTTCAGCTTCTCTGAGAGGTGTGTAGAAATGTCTCATTGTGGTTTAATTCTCATTTCCCCAATGGCTAATGATAGTTAATATTTTTCCATGTACTTACTGTCTATATGCATATTCTTTTCTCTGTTTTGCCCATCTTCTAGTGGTATTTTTTTAATATTGAGTTTTCTGAGTTCTTTAAACAGTAGTCCTTTGTCACATAGGTGGTTTACAAATTTTTATCCTAGTTTATAGCTTATATTTTCATCCTTTTAACAGGGTCTTCCACAGATGAAAAGTTTTCATTTTTGATGAAGTCTAACTAAACAGAATTTGCTTATATGGATCATGATTTTGCTATCAAATCAAAAAACTCTTTACTGAGACATAGATCCTGAAGATTTTCTTCTATGCATTTTTCTAAATTTTCCATTTAACTCTGTGACCCATTTTCATTTTTTTTTTTATATGAGGAGTGAGACTTAGGTTGAGGTTTATGTAAAAATGCACTTTCAATTTCCCCAGCATTGGTTGTTGAAAAGTCTATCCTACCTCCACTGAAGGCTTTTGCACCTTTATCAAAATCAGTTGAGCAAATTTGTGTGGGTTTATTCCTGTGTTCTCTATTCTGATCCACTGGTCTCTGTGTCTCTCTCTCTGCCAATTCCACAAGTCTTGATCACTGCAGCTATATAATAGGTCTTTAAATCAAGTAGAATATATTTTTCTACTGTATCCTGTTTCCAAACTGTTTTCATTATTCTAGTTGTGCACCTTCCTTCTGGCTTCCATGGTTTCTGACAAGAAATTCTGTCATCCAGGTATTTTTTACTCTGTAGGTAAGGAGTAATTTCTCTGTTGATATTATCAATATCTATTCTTTGTCTTTACTTTTCAGAAGTTGCCATGTGATGTGCCTTGGTGTAAATTCCTTTGAGTTTATCTTATGTGGGGTTTGCTTAGCTTTTTGAATCTTTAAGTTTATGTCTTTCGCCAAATTTGGAAAAATCTTCAGTCATTTCTTTATTTGAGAAGTTTTTAAACTTACCCTCTTACTCCTCTCCTTCTGGAACTCTGATGATGGAAATATTAACATTTTGGTGTAGTCCTAAAGGGCCCTCAGGTTTTGTTCATTTTTTTTTTCAAGTCTATTTCCTGTCTATTTTTCACCTTAGGTCATTCGTATTGTTCTATTGTTAACTTCAGTGACTTTTTCCTTTTTTGTCTTCCATTCTGTTGTTGAGTGCATCTATTGAGTTTTTAATTTCATTTTTCAATTCTAAAATTTCCATCTAGTTCTTCTATCTTCTACTTATTTGCCAAGACTTTCTGTTTCTTTGCTGTGACTTTATTTTTTTTTCATTGTTTAATGTGTGCTTGTAATTGTTCATCGAAGCACTTTCATGATGACTGCTTAAAAAAAGTTTGTCAAGTAATTCTAACATCTCTTTCATCTCTGTGTTGGCATTGTTTCATTGTCTTTTCCTTTCAGTTTGATGTCTTCTAGGTTCATGGTATGATGAGTAATTTTCAATTGAATTATTGACATTTTGGTTGTAATATTATGAGTCTGGATTTTATTAAAACCTTCTCTTTTAGCTGAGTTCCTCTGGCATTGCTCCAGCAGGAGGGTGGGAGTGCTGCCTCATTACTGCCAGGTTGGGATAGAATCCAGGTCTTCACTCGCCTTGCTTTCACACCCAGTGTGGACAGTATTCTTCATTACTGCCAGGTGTGGGCAGGAGTTCTGACTCTCCATTGGCCTTTACTGGTCACTTCCTGGGTGGCGAGGGTTAGAGTGCCTCCCTACTGCCTCCCACATAGCTTCCACTGATACAGGGTAGGTGGGGGAATCTCATTACTGCTGGATGAAAGTCATGGCTTTCTGCTATGCCTGCTCTAAAACCTCCTCAGCGAGGAAATAGGGAGTGGTCAGAAGCCTCCTCACTTCCAGTTAGGTGTAGGCTGCTAGGCCATGTGTAGTAACAGCTCTCCACTGTTACTACTTGCAGGGATGTTTGTTACTGCCCAGTGGGGATGAAAGTTCTCACTCCCAGCTTGGCTATTGCTGGCATGCAAGGGGTGGGGCCCATGGTTTATTTAGTCTACCTTCTTCTCTAAGAGTATTCCTATGTTTGCTTCATATATATTGTTCAGGGTTTTAGCTGTATTTAGTGGAAAGAATAAAGAAAAGTATGTCTACTTTTCAGAAGCTGAAGTCCTCCTACCTGATTCTGCCTTAACAATGTCTTCCCAAGATCTAGACTTAAGCACAACTTCCCATGGATTGTGAATTAAAACCTCTTTTCCAAAAAATGTGTATCTCCCACTCATGGTTTTATATGATACCTGAATCTTTCAAAATTGAGTTTTAAACTTTTTTTCTTTCTCTTTACTGCCGTGCAAACAATGTACCAGCCACTCTGGGAAAGGGTAATAGTTAAACCACTAAGAGCCACTCACATCTGAGGACTAATCAATTGAACAGATCAGTTAATTTCAAACTGTTTGCATTCAAAAAATAGTTTGAACTCAAGAATCTAATGAGGAACAGGCCTAGCTGACAAGGCATTTTTTAAAAATGCAGAAATTATAAGCTTTAATGAAACCAATAAAATATGTTAACTTGAAGCTTAAAGTACAATAAAAAACAAATTAATAATACATATGTAAATATTATGCAAATATTTTCATGATTTCCTAACTCCTGCTTTTGGAGGTAGAGTGAGGAATAGTCCTAGTTTACTTCAATGTAAAAGGAAAATTACCCAGGAAACTTCACTTTATTAAGAAATCCTTTATGTAACACCTTTTCTAGTTAATGAATGTCTTCATCACTTACAAAACATGCTGAACAGAGAGCATGTATCTATTGAGATTTGTATAATAGTTTCTAAAGGAAATGTTCTCTGCCCATGAGGGGAAAAAACCTGAAACAGTTTTAAAGATTAAAAGTTAAAAACAACAGCAAAACAATAGTAGCACCAAAAAAAACTATATAGGTCATTCATTCAGGAATCAAAAATAACCTCCATGTTTGGTAGCTCAGAAATTCCAGGAAATTTTCAGAAAAAAAAAAAGTTGGATTAAGTGACCCATTTTTTTTTTTTTTTTTTAGTTTACACGTTTAAAAATCCAGAGCCTCATCAATTCTCTAATACTTCATTCATATCTTCTGTTTTAATCCATTCTGTTCTGGTACAGCATGGAATGTGGGTGGTGGGTCATTTCCTACATGCTTTATACTCTGCCTTTTTCTTTATCTCAGACCTGAGCTAGACTGCAATGGAATAAAGCAGGCTTCTGCTTTAAAAGGCAGTATGAGATAAAATGTGATGACTTCACATTTAGTAAATTAGATGTCTCTCTGTTACCCGGAGTTTAAAAATGAATATCCATAAAAACCAAATTTCTCACCCATAGACGCTACTCAATTAAATGACCAGTACTAAATTAAACTTTTTGCCTTTTCAGTTTATTTTGGCTCTTGTGTCATCTGTTAACTCGAAAACACATTTAATTAACTTTTGGTCATACATTTAATGGTTGACACATTATTTCACTGCTATAAAATGCTGTGAAATAAATAATTGGTATGGAATTAACTGGACTATTCAAACTACAGAGCTACCAGGTATATTTAATTTTCATTGAGAACATTAAACTTTCAAGAAAACCATTGGTTCTGGTCACTGTATTGACTTTGTCTGTTTTATTTATTTAGTTCCAAATAACCAAGCTTGACTTTTTCAAAAAAGAATGTATTACATTTTAACTAAATTAACTTAGTTCATTGGTTAGACAGAGCCATTTTCCAACATTAGAGGTGTATCTAAGCCTTAGTGAAGAAAAGAATCACCATGATGATCTTGTCTGATTTTATCTGCTCATAACACTCCACCCCTATTTGTCATTTTCTAGAAGTCTAAGCCCCTTCATCACTTGTTCCTTGTAGGGTTAATTTAAAAAGCATGAAACGTCTAGACGTAAAACTACAACATAAGTATCTACTGCTGTGTACAAAGTAGGTTATTCCTGAATACAACTTTCTGACATACTTATCTTTCGAAGAGAATATGAAAACATAAGTTGAATAAATATAAATAACTGAAGAGTGTTAAACAATGTTCAAGAATACTCTAGTGAGTTTGTAACTATCTAACATGGTATTGGCCGACTAGATTTAAATTTTGAGAACAGAGGGCAATGCTGATTAAATACAGTTTAAAAAAAATATATGTTGGTTTGTGATTCTAAGATGGACAAATCTGATTACAATAAAACTTCCACCAAGAACAAGTATGTTGGCTTTCTTTTTATTATTGGGTATCAGATAAACTAATTGGTTGTCAGTAGTAATGAATTGAAGGTCTTATGTTCAGCAATTTTGACAATGTAGGAGTATATACAGACTTGGAATATCGTCTGCATATGGATAAGTGGAATATATATCAATCTTAACACACTTAAGTTCAATCTCTTTTACGTAAAAATAAACAAATCTCAAATTCTACCATTTGGTAAAACTAATTAGGAAAAGGGCAGATACATGATAAATACACACCCACACAAACACATACAGATTTATGTGTGTGTGGTTTTATTTTTTTAGGCTGAGCAATTTTCAACTTAAAAACATAGTTCAAGTCATACTTGAAAAACAAATACTGATTCCTCCTGTATATTAGGTGCTTGATAAAAATGTTATACTAAATCAATTCTTACGTTGGCCAGTTACAATGAAGGAAAACAGCATTACCACAATTTTAAAATGACAGTGCTATGGCAAACCAGTTGTAAAATGCCTAAGTTACTACAGAAAGCAATAGATTTAGAATATTATGAAAATATATGCTTTCTTAAGTGCTGTGAATTATACTGAATAATTCCGAACACCTCTTTTACTGAACTAATGAATCAAAGTGGAGCTTACCACATTCTCTATAATCAGCACGTGGAAAAATATATAGAGAAATACAGATTCAGAATACATGCTGCACCATTCTTGGGGATAATAACTGTTAAGCAGTGTTTGGTTTAATGGATAAAAAAATTCCTCAATTTGGCAGTTCGAGACCATTTCTAATTTGGTAAGGGGCCTAAAAACGTGGTTTGGAAGAATTTAGAGACTGGGCTGGGCATGGAGTGCTATTTAAATTGAATTTATAATCTGTTCAGAGTTTGCAAAATTAAGCTAAGTATATAAATTCCCTAGGACTTGATCTTTTGAACAACAGCCTGTTTTCTTATTCTCTTTTTCCCCCCTCTTTCTTAAATCCTGGAAGACATGTAGCAGAATATTTTTAACAGGGACTAGCTCTTTCTTGCTTATATTGACAGAGCTGCAATACAGTATATGATCATATAGTAATTGAAAAAGTACATGCTAACTGTAGAAAATTTGCAAAATAGCAGCAAAATGGAAGTAAGAGAATAAAAATAGTCTATAAATGTACTATCCAGGTAAACAAATATAAACATTCGCACATATCCCAAAACACAAATGAACGAATATAAGCATACATACACACAACAGGTTTTACAAATATAAGAACAAATAATATATAATTTGTCTCCGATTTATATAAAACATACAGTTTTGCCCATAATATGATAGGAACTCATCAGTTTCTAATATTTACATCTATGGTGCCTATTTGGTGAAAATACTATATAATGATGTGCTACTGTGTGTCTCTTAGCAACTCCACATTAGTAGTTTAAAATCAGCTATGGCAAGATCATTTCACTACAGCAACGCAGCAAACACTACAAACCAGGGTCCGAATTCTTGGTTTTGATTGCCAACACTGAAAGCAACAGAGAAAATATTAATAATGGAGGTTTACTTTAAAAATATGTCATGTCTACAGTGATTATATTATGAACAGTGCTAAACATTGATCAAGTAATTCTTCCGCTGTTCAAGAAATCAATTATCCTATGTAGCAAAGAATGTACTCATCTTATTGAGTGACATTCTGACTTTTATCTATTTTAAATTTTTTACTATTGTCTTACTCGTTCACATTAAATTTAAATATCAGTCAATAAGAATATGTTGTTAATCAGCACACTGTTCCCCATCTCCCACACTCCACATATTCACCATCATTGAGTATTAATAATTCTAAAAATCATGTCTGCTTGGCAAAATAAAAGTAGAATATCATTGCTGAGCAATTTTTCATATGCTTATTGGATATTTGAATTTCTTTTATGTGTATGAATTATTTGCTTCAATTGTTGGTGCTTATTGTTGGTGTTTTGATGTTAAGGATAGTAACCCTTTCCCAAATATTTGATAAAAACTAATTTCTCCCAGTTTCTTCTTTGATACTTAATATATATGGTATTTTTGATGCAAAGTTTTAGCTCTTTTGAATGTATAGAAAGCATATTCCTATCTCACAAGTAGTTAACTATTCAGTTGTGTTTTCTTCTCATGCTATACAATAATCATTTTATGCTTAACTTATCAGTATATCTAGGATTTATTTTAATATATATATGTTTTCTTAAATATCCTTTTTTCTAATCCCATTTATTGAGTAAGCAATGCTTCCTTTATTATTCTGCGATCCTTTCTTTTTCATTAGGTAGATTCTTATTTTGATTAGAATCAATTTTAAGGCTGTTTATTAGATATCATTGATGTATCTACTAATTTTTGTACAAATGGAAACATTACCTTACAATGTGCTAGGGCAAGTCTCAATTCTTTTCTTTTCCAATCTATTCTTGGTGATTTCTGCCTATTTCTTTCTCTAGCTATAATATGGAATATTTTTTACTAGTTTGGAAAACTAAATATCCACTGAGACTCCAAGGAACTATTCTTTAAACATATTAGATTGAAATATTTGCAATAGTCAGCTTATTCAATTAGGATAATGATGCAAAAATCTCTTTGTCAAGTTTTGCTTTTTCTTTCTACAACCACCACCACCACAATTACTTATTGAATGCACACTATGTGACAGCCACTAAGCAAAACAGTGATAAAATGGTAACCTCTCATGGGCTTTCATTATTCTCGGGGGAAAAGACTATAATTTTTTAATTATCATATAATATGTTAGGTGCTATAAGAAAGACAAAAAAGTGATTGTGGGGAAAGAAATTTTGTTTAAGCATTATTTCTGGAAATACATATACACACATGCGTATATAATGTAAAGACACACATAGACATATATACACATATATACATACAGACACACTTTTCTTGGTGGAAAAATCTTCATATTATATCTTCCAATTGGTTATTGGTATTGTGGGGTAAAATATTTCTATGCATGTTCATCTTTTATCTGGCCATTTTCTTATCTAATAATAAATTTTCATTTGTTTCTGCTGATTTTTCTATGTCATAAGAATGACATCTATGAATAATAAAAGCAATTGTGTTCTGTCATTGATCACACCCTTAATTACTGTTTTTGATCCTTTTGCATGGCCTATAATGTTCAAAAAGTGTTAGATATTAGTGCCGGCAGTGGTCCAGGGTTTTTTTGTTTGTTCGTTCGTTTTCCCAGATAAACTTTTTGATGACCTTTTTTGAAACTGATGTTTAACTATTATGTTTGCTGTCAGGTTCGGATATAGATGTTTATTTATGTTAAAGACATACACAATCTGTTCTGCTAATACTACAGTCACCTTCCTAAGAAAACTTATAATTTTGTAGATTCAGTTATTAAACCAATTATTTCAATAAAAAAAGCAGTAGTTAGTGGCTAAACATTTTTTAGATTTAAATTAATGTTTTCTATCCTGAAGAATTATTAATAGCTGCATAATTATAAATGTGGGCACTTATAATACATAAGCATCATCAGGAAAATCCTGACTTTAGTTACATCTAGCTTTTTTTCTAGTAAAATCACTTTATTTTCCTATAACTTCATTCATGCATTTCTTATATATTTCCATCATCCTTATCACCTTTACTCCTCACTGTTTCAACAACAAAGTCTATTGCCACTAAAATTTAGCCACTGGGGATAGCGTTCTTGTCTTTCTACATTTCTGCCTCCCTCCATTCTTTCCTTCTTTCCACTGGTTTATTCCTCCCTCCCTGCTGTCCTCCTTCCCTGCCTCTATCCATCTCTTCCTCTCTTCTTCCTTTCCTACTTTCTTATTCTCTCTCTTCCTTTCTTCCTTCTTCCCTCCCTTCCTCCCTCCTTGCCTTCCTTTATGCTAATACAGTGATGGTTTTCTCTGGATACTAGTTCAATTCCTGATCACATAATGGTGCTGTTTTAAAGCTTGAAAAATATAATAATTTGTAAGATTTGTCTGATGTTAAAGGTTTTCTTGGAATTAGTCCATAATGTTTTCACATATTTTTCTATGCAATCGGCCTTTTTACTATTTTTGAGTTTCCATAAAATCTTCTAAATGAGAAGTAGTATAGTGTAGTGGTTGGGAGCAGAGATTCTAAAGACAGATTTTCCTCCTTCTAATTGCAAATCTGCTACTTACCAGCTGTTTAACTTTGGAAACAGCTGGTTAAGTAACTTGGAAAAATTACTTAACATCTCATTGCCTCAGTTTCCTTATGTGTGAAATTCCTTACTTATCATATAGTTTTATTTGAGAATTAAATAGTTTAATTCATTTAGATGCTTAGAATACTGTCTGGAATTAAGCAAACCTCAAAATATGTTAGCTATAATGATTAACTATTTCTCAAAATCCTCGTATTTTTGGAGCTCATTGTATATAATACTTGTATACTATAAAGATACTCTTTATTTAAAAAATTCATATGCATAATTTTAATTCTTACTTTTATAATAAACCCATCAGAAATTAAATATTATGTGCTATGCATTTTGATTTCTTATGTCGCACTATTCAAAAAGAGTAACTTCCTTATCTTATTAATAACTTAGACATTTATAGTATAGAAATTAGATAATTTGTTAATTTTTGCAATGTATTATTTTTGTCTTCTGGCTTTTAGTAAGTTTATATTTCAATTAGAAAGTATCATAAATTTATGATTTTAATATTTTTAATGCAATAGCCTTATCTTTGTTATTTTTGAAATTTTTGAAATTACATGAGTTTTACTGACTCATTATCATGTCCTGATATTTCTACAATTCTATTTTTTATGTTAATATTGCCATTTAAAAATTTTTGTTTGACATTTCTTTATCCAATATTCTTTTTATACATCTCTAATTACCTTGACTTCTTCAGAAGCGAGTAGATATACATGACCCTTTTTTAATGTCAACCAGAGATATTTTGAGATTTATCCATTTACATTTATTGTGATAAGTGCTATGTTTGCTTTTTTTTGGTAATTTTTAATATTTCTTAATATGTTTCTTTCCTTTATTTTTAGAGTTGAGGGTCTTTTGTATTTTATTATGAAAACTTTTATGTACTCCAATGATACTATTTTTGTTTTAACTTGACTTTTGCTCAATTCAATGTTAATTTTTAAATAACGTAAGACTATATTTTCTATGTGGCAAAATAAAAAATGAGATCATCTTACCATTTATTTTCAAGCCACTTGATTAACATTTTAATTGTATCTATTACATCTTATAAAGAACATTCAGGTGGATCTTTAAACCCAATCTGAGCATCTCTGTCATTCCTTAGATAACAATCTGTTCAATCCACATTTCTTGTGATTGTTTCCTTTGTCTATATTTTTTGTTTGAATTTCCTGCTTATTTTTAATTTTATTGCATTGTTTTATTTTTTATTTTTTCTATTTTATTTCTTCTAGTGTTTTTAAAATTTTATTTTCTATTTATATTTTAGTAGTAGTTTCCTCTAAATTTATAAATAAAATTTCAACTAAAAATTTATATCACCTTTCATTTCCTAACTTGAGAGAGTAACCGTTCAAACCTAACTTCCCATAATAAACAAAATCAAGACAAAATATGTAAAGCAACTGTTTTCAGACATTGGTTTACAAGCAGAATATGACTATGATTCTAAATAGAAGACTAACAAATGAGGTTAGTCTTACCGTTACCCCAGCTTTCTATATGAAGCCAATTTCCAGGATGGGACACAGGGAACGGAATCCCAAACAGTACACAGTGGTCTTATTGAGTTGAGGGGACAGACTGATATTCAGGAATATGGAGGTAGCTAGAATTTGAGAGGAAAAGCAATGGGGAAAAAGGGGACTATGCAAAGAAAAAAATTTAAAAACTGCTTGGAATCCCTTTAAATCTTTGGCTGAATACTTATTTGCACATGTGTACTATGAAATTCCATGAAGTCAGACAAAAAAGAACCTATGGGAGGAGAACAATTACTAGAGAACTATAAGCAGAAATACTGTCAAAATTCACACAGGGCTGAGAATTATTCAAATTTTTATTTGCCAGAGTGGAGAAATATCAGAGATTCAGGAAAGACTTTAGGATTAAACACACTGACAGCAAAGGGTACTGTGGCAGACAGAATATTGGCCTCCAAAAATGCTCTTTTCTTAATTTCTGGAATGTGTGAATATGTTACTTTACAAAGCAAAAAATAAACTTTGTTGGTGTGATTAAGTTAAGGTTCCTGAGATGGGGAGATCATCCTGAATTAGCCATGTAGGGCCAATGTAATCACAAGAGTTCTTTAAGTGAAAGAGGGAGACATTAGAATTTGGTCAGAAAAAGACTTGAAGATGTGATGCTGCTGGCTTTGAAAATCGCCACAAGCTAAGAATTAAAGTGGCCTCTGCAAGTTAGAAAAGGCACTACAACAGATTCACCCCTGGTGTCTCCAGAAGGAACACAGGCCTGTCCGCACCTTGATTTTAGCTCATTGAAACCCATTTCAGAGTTCTGACTGCTAGAACCTCTAAAAGAAAATAAATGCTGTATTTTCTAGGCCGTTAAAATTTGGTAATTTATTATAGCCTCGATTACGCTACTCTATACACAGTGCTGTGACTTATGACAGCCAATTGCAAAATTTTCAAGATTTTATAAGCTGACTGTTAAACATTACCATCATTAAAATTTAAGTTGTACAAGTCATAGTTAAATAAGCTGTATTAAAGCCAAAGGAAATAAATACTAAAAATATCATTACCTTTTAATTATCTTAATGTATTTTCTATTATCTGTTTTCTTAATATTATTTCTTTTGACTGTTTTTGAATGATAGAAATACTATATAATGATATGCTACTGCACATTTCTTTGCAACTCTACCCTCAGCGATGTCATGTTGAAAACTTGAAACCTGCCATGGCAGGAATATTTACTCCACAGAAAATGGAAAACATTAGGGCTTGATTTATTATTTTGTTGGTTGCCTAGAATTAATAACATGATGGAGGAAATGTTAATAATGCATATTAAGCTAAAAAATGGTCATTTCTGTAACTGATATGTTGCAAATAGCACACATACTGAAGAAATATTCTTCCAATACTTGATATATATTACCCAATTTGAATAAAACTCATTTACATCAATACAAATGAGTGAAGTTCTGACATATTTCTATTGTCTCACTATGATCTTGTTGATGAATACAAAGGAAAACATCAACAAACATATATATTGGAACTACACTCACTTCTCAGCAATTGATATCTTAAGAAAATTACAGATAAAGTTTGGCAAAAATCAGCAAAACCTTTCTGTGAAAATCAATTGGCTTTACAGAATTTAAAATAAACAACTTTGCATACTTTATAGTTATTCATAAATTGAGGGCCATACAACTTTACATCAGAAATACATACAAACACGCACACACACACGATTTATTTATTTATTTGTATGTTTATTTATTTATGTGTTTATTTGTTTGAGAGCCAGTGGTTAAATATTTTCCAGCATAGTTATGTCTAGACTCAACCTACGCATGCTTAAAATGAAATCTCAAAAGAATCAAACTAATTTGCAAATAATTTGACTGCTTTCAAAACAAATTGAAAAACTCTTACAGGGAACACAACAGAATCCAGCACTCAACACCACAAAATTCATGATGCCAGGGGTTTAATTAAAAAAACTTACTAGCTAGGAAAAAAGTAGGAAAATGTGATTCCAAAAAGGAAAAACAACAGTCAACAGAAACAGACAGCTGAGATAGAATTCACAAAGATATTTCAGCAGACATTATAAATATTCTGAATTTGCTATAGGATTTAATTTAATAGAAAACATGAACATGATAAAGAAAGAAATAAAAGCTATTTTAAAAGAACCAAATGAAACTTCTAGAAATTAAAATTTTAATATCTGGTTAAAATGTTAATGGATAAGATCGACAGCAGATTTAATAATATAGGAAAGAAAAAAAATCAGTGAACTTGAAGAAACAGCTACAAAAGTGACCCAATATGAAGCATAGAGAAAAAATATTAAAAAATTAATGAATAGAGACTCCATGACCAATATGCTAATGTTAAGCTAAAATATGCAAATTAGTATCTCAAAAGAAGTTAAGGGTTTTCAGAAAAAAATTTTTGAAGAAATGATAGTCGTATTTTTTCCATATTGGATAGAAATTTTATTAATTTATTTATTTAGAGACAGGGTTCTAACAGGCTCTGTCACCCAGGTTGGAGTGCAGTGGCATTGTAGCCCACTGTAACCTCAAAATCCCGGGCTCACACTATCCTTCTGCATCAGCCTCCTAAGTGACTAGGATTACAGGTGTGTGCTGCCACACCTGGCTAAGTTTTAGAAATTTTTTTTTTCATTATATTGCCCAGGCTGCTCCTGAAATCCTGGCCTCAAGCAATTCTCCTGCCATGGCCTCCCAAAGCTTGGATGGAATCTTTATATGAAAGAATATCAATCAAGACAAGGCAGGAGAAACAGAGGAGAGTAACACCAAGACACATTATAATCAAATTGCTGAAAATTAGTGAAAAGTAAAAAATTTAAAAGCAGACAAGAAATGTAATGGTACATTCCTCATGGGGAGCAAACATGGGACTATCACAGACTTTTTATACAGCAGTGGACAATACGAAAGACAATGGGACATCTTTAAAATAATAAAATGTTAAAATAGCCTTTAATTTTGAGGTAACATAATTATTCTTTTAGGAAAATGAAAGCTGAGAGAAGTTTTGACATCAGATCTTCATTACTAGTCTTTTACACAGGATTTAAAAGTTGATAAGGAATATTATGAACAGTTTTTATTCAACAAATCTAAGAACGTAAAATAAATGGACAAATTCTTTGAAAGATACTAATTACCAAAATTGACTTAAGAAGAAATAGAAAAAAATAGCCTTATACTAATTAAGGAAATTAAATTTGTAATTGCCTATCTCTCAAAGTAAAACTCTGACTCAGATGGATTCATGGGTGATATCTTTCAAATTTACAGAAAAAAAACACTTCAAATAATTTAGGAGGAATAAATACTTCTCACCTTAGCTAGACTTACTCTTATAACTTAATAAGTTATAAATATTTATTATAAATAAAGGTCAATATCTTTCATGAACATAGACCCAAAAATCTTCAAGAAATTATTAACAAATATAATCAAGGTAAGATTTAACCAAGGAATGCAAAATTAAATTACTACTCAATTGTTAATCCATGTAATTATTCATACTAACAGAATGAAATAGTAAGAAAAAAGATAAACTCAATAGACACAGAAATAGCATTTGATAAAATTCAACACCCATTCATTATAAAACATCTTAACACTACATATAGATGAAAACTTCCGTGGCCTAAGTAAGAGTATCTATAGGTAGGAAAAAAAAAAAAACAAAAAAAAACTGGCTATCATACTAAATGGGGACAGACTAAATGCTATCTTGCTTTCTCTTTAAGATTAGAAACAAGCCAAGAGAATCATTCTCACTATTTCCATTCAACATTCAATTGGAGGTCTTAGCTAATAAAAGGTAAGTAAAAAATAAACAACATAAAAATTGGAAAATAAGTATAGATGTCTTTATTCACAGATAACTTAATGGTGTGCATAGAGAATCCTAAAGAAACTATTAAAAATATTATTAGAACTAATATGTTAGTTTGATAAAGTTACAGGGTATTAAGTCAATATACACGAACCAATTTTTATTTTATACAATTGCATCAAAAACTGGAAATCAAAATAAAATAATCATGTTCAATGCTGTCATAAAGCATGAAATACATAGGGATAAATTTAATAAGTAGAAAGTCGTGTTCAATGAAAACTACAAAGTTGTTGAGAGGAATTAAGAAATACCTAAGTAAATGAAAAGATACATCATATTTATAAATCAAAAAAATATTTTTACGACGTATCCAAATATGGTCAATCTCTTACTAACAAATGTGCTCAAGTAATGAAATAGGAAATATAGTCTTTTCACCAAATTGGATATCCATATTCAAGAAAAATAAGCTCTAACTCTACTCTCATAACTCCATAAAACTTAAAATGTATACTAGAACAAAGTAAAATGATAAACATTATAAAACTTCTAGAAAATAATATTTCAAAATTGGAGTAGACAAAGATTTCTTAGAACATACAAATTAAGTATAGCAAAAGAAAAAAATGTCAATTTGAACCTCACTAAACTTAAAAAGTTCTGCTTTACAAAAGAAGCTGTCAAGAAAATGAAAATATTTATAATTAATTTGCTTGACAAAGGAATGCCATTAAAAATACATTAGGAACTCTTTCATCCTTAAAATAAGAAACGAGACTGCCTAATTAAACTGGACAAAAGATTTGATTAAACACCTCACCAAAGATGATACACATATGGCCAATAAGTACAAGGAGAGATGCGCAATACCATTAGTCATTATTGAACTGCAAATTCAAAGTACAAGGAGATACTACACCCCCTAGAAGAATGGCTAAATTTAAAAATACTGATGATACTCAGTGCTGGTGAGATTGGGGAGCAACTGGGACTCGTATATTTCTGGTGAGAATAAAAACATTGAAGCCACTTTGGAAGATGGTTGGCATTTTCTAAAACAGCTAAATATACATCTTACATATAATCCAGCACTTGCACCCAGAGGTGCAACTCTATCCCTTTTTTCCGAAAGTGACTGCATGTTTTCACATCTTTACATAGATGCTTTATTCATTAAAACAGGAATGAACTCAAGTGTTCATCAAGAAGGGAATGAAC
>RJWJ010013811.1:0-39039 GCA_004363605.1 Indri indri | reverse complement strand
GGGAAGGGGGGGAAGATAAGGATAATATCCACATTTAAAGAGTCAGAGAAATGGGCCATGCAGGAGAAGCACAAAAAGTCTTACATTTCTGATGCTTTGTAAAAACCTGGAATTCTGAGTGATCATATCCTCTCATTTCTGTCTTCACCCTTACATATTCATTGTAGAAAAATTTCAAAAAGGAGTGTAAAATACAAAAAGGAAGTTAAACATGGTTCATAATTCAAATACTTTTTTCTTTCCTTTATTTTTAGTCTATAAAATGAAGCGTGAAGGTCTGCCCTCCTCTATCTCTCCAAAGGCAAGCTCTTCCAAAAATATTTTATGTTTGTGTGCGCGTACCTATCTTAGCCTTGTCTTACGTTTCGGTTACTGTGCTAATCCATGGAAATTGTCTCGTTTCATCACCACAATAACCCTTTGAGGTAAATTCTATCAATATCCCCCTTGCCTTCATTTTAGAGGTGAGGAAACAGACCTTAGAGAAGATACCTCACCCAAGTTCACCTCTCATTTATTCATTAACTTAACAGATATTTATTGAGTCCCTACTATGTGCCAAGCATGATGCCTTGGCATAGGGGATACGAATGAATCAGCCAGACATCCCCATAATCCATCTCTTACCTCTTCTACTGCTATCAGCCAGGTGTAAGCCACAGGCTCTCTCAGCTGGACTGTTGATCTTCCAGCTTCCACCCGTATTCCTCTGCAGTCTATTCTAAACACAGTATTTATGTCACTCCTCTACTCAAACACCTTTCATGGCCCTCCATGTCGCTCAGAATGAGAGCGGAAGCCGTTCCAGTGGTCTACAGCACGCTACCCGATCTGTGCCTCCTGCACCAGCTGTCACCCTCCTCCTCATGCTCTGCTCTCATCCCTCTGGTTTTCTGGCTGTCCCTCGAGTGTGCCAGGCATGCTCCTTTCTAAGGGCCTCTGCTCTCCCAATTCTCTCGGCCTGGAATGTCCTTATCCCCATGAAGGGGTTCAGAACATGCCACCCCAAAATGTGCTGCTCTGGCATGTTGATTATTTTGAGCTGAAGGCATTTGAGAAACAGCAAACACAGGCTGGACTCTCAGACCTCCCCTCTCTATCTAAAAGCAGGTCATAAAATTTCCCATGAGAAAGGTGCCTTCCCTGTACCAGGAAGAGGAGAATATTCTTGTCACCAGAGACTGGGAGTTGTCACTGAAATGGACTTGTAAAAACAAACCTACTAAAATAATCCTTATATTCTATTTGTTTCCCTCATATATTTACTAGTTACTGTCCCACAGTCTACTGCCCCTAGCCCAATCCCCTTTGTCTTGTCACATCCCCACAGTGTATCATTCTTTGTGTAAAAAAGCATATAGGCTTTGGGGCATAAAGGCTTTTTTGGGTCTTCATTTTCCTCTGAGGATTCCCATGTACACATAAAAACATTAAATAAATGTGTATGCTTTTCTCCTATTAATCTATGTTATCCTAACTCTTAGGTTAGCCACCAAACCTAAGAGGGCAGAAGGAAGTCTTTCCTTCCCTACACCCAGATACCCACAGGGCTCACTTCCACATCCCCCATGAAGACTTAGCCCAAATGTCACCTTTCCAATGAAGCCTTCAATGACCACTCTATTTATAACTGCAATATTATTTTACATATACACTACATAATTTATTTTACTTACTTTCTCTCTTTAGATTGTAAACTTTATGAGGGAAAGCATTTTTCCTGGTTCATCACTGCTCTTTGCAGGATGGCTATTCTGCTCTTTGCAAAGCTTATTTATTTAACAAACACTTAGCACTTAATATGTACCAGACATTATTCTAGTAAACCAACTCATTAATATTCTTCTACAAACATCAAGTTGCTTAATCTTCACAATGTCTCTATGAGATAGGCATTATTGCTACCCCTGTTTTGAAGTTGCAGAATCATAGGTGCACGAGGGTTAGGTAACTTACCCTAGATTGCACAGACAGTAGTGGCAGGGCCAAGGTTTGAAATCAGGCAGTCTGATTCCGGGGTCTAAGCCATTACCCACTCTGCTATGCTGCCTAATCATCAAACCCGTGCTCTCTTGTGAGCACCGCTGTAATCTAGGACCTCGAGACACAAACTATCCCCTTCATTGCTATAGTGACCATGTTCTGTAAATGCAAAATATAAATTTACAAGGCCACTCTGTTAACTAAAGTATAATTAGAAAGCAAATGAAAATAAAGACAGTAACTTTACTGTGATTTTGCTGAAGGGTACAATAAATAAAACACTCACAGACTATATTTCTATACTTGCAGGTAAGGTTTAGAGAGGCTAAAGGATTTCCTCTTTCATCAACAACTCTCATTTCTGAAGCAAAGAAAACTTAGGTTCGGAACTATAAATGTTTATGCTTCATGTCCAACATTAAAAGTAGGAGCTAGGCCTCAATAGTTGAGTGCAGTGTAGGTGAAAGTAGTGTTTAACGATATGAGGCAGGAACAGAAGATTAAATTTAATGCCCAAGAACTGAATGAAGTGCTTCAATGATGTTACAGCTTGTTCCAAGAACTTTCTATTTAAACAACATGACACTGTGCAAGAGATGCAGATTGGATCGTATTTTACTTTTAACATTTCGGGATAAGCCAAGGCTAATGAGCATGTAAACCAGGCTTAGGTCCATCAGCTCTGAAATCCTTTAACTTCGATACCTTTCTTTTGTGCATTTTGTTATAGTGGACTTTCAGTTGCTCATTGTGATAAAGATGCATTTAAGAAATACATTGTAAATTGGTAGCACAAGATAAGTCAGATATCTTGCCTTTCTTCCAAATTTGTATTTATTATAGAAACCGTATTAATATATGCTAAAGAAAACTTTTTAAATTAAAAAATCACCCATAACCCCACTATCAAAGCATAATAATTTTTCTCGTTTTCTCTGGATCTGTCTAGTCTTTGTATGCTCACTTTTTAAAAAATCCATAAATCTCCAAAGGAAGAATTGGTTCTTTCATATAGCTGAGTTCAGTTACTACCACACTCTTTCTAGGAACTCCCCTAAATATATAGTAGCATATATTGTACTTGATATGCTGAAATCATGGCATGGTGGAGCTGGAAGGGACCTTAGAGATGATCTGATTCAACCCTTGCATTTTAGCCGTGGCTGCACTGTCAATTTTAGTAGTAGTTATAACAGCTTCTGCCATTCATTCGACATCAGAAATATGTGCTGGATACTTTTTATGTGTTACTTCTAGTGTCCCTGACGATTATAAAAGAAAGGGTAAGTAGAAATGACCTGAGTTTGAGTCCTATAACAGAGGGACAATAGCACCGACCTCTTAGGGTTATAGGGAGCATTAATTGAAATGAAATATGTAAATCACTTGTTTTGGAGCCTAGCTACTTTTATTATCATCATCCATTTTTCAGATGAGGAAACTGAGGCTCAGAAAGGTTATATAACTTGGTCACATAGTTTCGTGCTTCCGTCTCTCACACAGCCATCTAAGCTAGTGCCTAGGATAATGTTTTGTAAGTATGTTCAGTGAACCCCATGCTTCAAAATCAGCTGGAGTACATGATAAAAATTCATTTGCCAGGGCCCATCCCCAAACTCACTCAATCAGACCCTCTGGAAGTAGAGGATAGAAATGTACATCTTGGAAGTTCACGAGGTGCTCATGTGCACTAAAATTTAGCAGCACTGATGTTCAGCTTTCCAAACTCACCAGCCAAGTTGTTCCTGGGCTCTAGCCCAAGTTTCCTCCTCTGTGAAATGGGAATAACACTACTGCCCCTCAAACTAGTTGGGAAGATTAAAATAATATTTCATGTAGGAGAATGCTTTGTAAACTGTAAAAGAATTATTTCTCTCCATCTGAATCAAGCCCTTACCAAATAGGGAAGGACAATGTCCAATGTCTCCAAATGAATAGCACCACCACAGACAGTTCATGCTAGGCCTCACCAGGTAGCCAATGAGATTTATTGCATTTATTTTCTCTCATTATTTAACTCTTAACCTTAAACATATAGACACTGTTCTGAAGGCTTGATGTCATCCCTTGGCATCCCCCACTGCAATGGTCTTCCCAGACAAAATTGGACATTGCCACAGTTGATCTTAAATGCTATTCTTCATTGTGTTCTTCCCTCACCTGTTCCAGTAGAATCATGGTTCCATTTGTCTGTGGGTGACTGGCAAGCCTGCAGTTTGCTGAAGAGTTCTTCGTACTTTATATCGGGAGCTATTAAAGTGTGTCTGACATTTTCTTTTCCAGGTATGTGTGATTATGAGTTAAACCAGCCCGAATCAAACCAGCCCACTTGGCTAATCTCCCTCTTAATAGAGCAGCTTTTAGGGAAGGGAATACAAGCAGTATGCACAGAAAAAAGAAAAAGCCCAGAAGCCGCAAGAGTAAGAAACAACGTGTGGGCCGTGGGCAGGACTGGCCCAAAGTAGCAGTAAGAATGTGCCCCCGTGAGAAACAACATGAGTTGTTTTCTTCCTACTCTCTCCCACGAAGCTAGCCTCTCCATGGAAACTCCTCACAAAGAGAATGGAAAATTTTGAGCTGAAGAATGTGGATTTTCGTCTGCCTAAAGGAAAATTTTCAGGTCCATCTAGGGTCAGAATGTCTGCATTCCTAAAACCACATACTATAAAGTCAGTGGAGATCTCTTATTTTCTGTTTGACCGGTTCCTACTTTGCTCCATTTTTGTGAGTCTTCTGGAGCTCACAATCCTAGTTCTGAATTCCCCTACTCCAAATGATTTCTCCAGGGTTGGACATAAAACCCATTCCTAGTCAATAAATGTTCTGCCCCGAGCTTCTTTTTAAATTTTGAAGCTGGAGCAGAAGCTTTCCATTTTGGGTCACAGAGCTGGAAAGGTGAGACTTAAGGGATGTTGTTGGTTATCATCACCACCACGGAGAGAAAGTATGTTTGCAGAAAGAGAGAATAAAACCACGCAGAATTCGGAAGAACTGGGAATGAGAGCAGAGACCCTGGCCCCTGAAGTTACCTACAGTCCTTCTAACAAAATCTCTTGTCTCCTCACACACAACCTGGACACACAGTACACCTCATTTTCAGACCCCAAATCTGTAGTAAAGCATCTCTACATGTTCCTCTACTGATAAACCATCCTTTTGAGAAACAGTATGAAAAAGCAAGTAAACTCATCCCCTTGACGTAACTCATGACTGATCCTGGCTTTTCCCAGGGTATCATGTACCTTAATACTACTACTACTACTACTACTGCTGCTGCTGCTACTACTACTAACAACAAAAATAATAATAGCTATACATTAACTCATTTAATCCTCATAACGACCCTAATATTCCCATTTTATAAGTAAGGAAACTGACATGTGGTGAGGGAAATTTTAACCCAAAGAAATAATCCCTAATAGTATAATTTCAGGAACTATAGCTAGGGGTTCTCATCCTACCCATCCTTAAACCTGTTACCACCCATATTCTATAGCTCTCCATACATAGCCAGTCAGGGCAGCAGCAGGGCAGGGCTGGTCAGGGGGCCTCATGTTTTGCTTTTTATCTGGAGACTTGATGGTTAAGAGAGGCCATAGTTCAGCATTTGCCAGACAAAAAGGAAAGTCATATACTATGCATTCAAAACAAGCAAGGAGCAGGCTGGAAGCCAAGGAACCCTGGCCAAAAGAGACCGGGGCAAGAGAATACTCATCATCAACTATCATCCGTACAGTGAATACATGGTTGAATTACTCCCAAGAGGAAGGGGATCAATGACATTGGGAATATGGTTCAGAAAGATAAGCCAGTGTTCTCTCATCAAGCCCCTTGCAAGACTGATCCTTGCCAAGCTGAGTAGTGAGACAAGCTCCACTCCGAAGTTTCTTCTCTCCTGTCTCTGTCTCTCCCTCTCTCCCTTCCTCCCTTCCTCTGTCCTTTCTTCCTCCCGTCTTCCTTTCCTCAGTAGATATTTAGTGAGCCTCTATGACATACTAAGATAAGATTCCTGCCTTTAGAGAGGTTATAACTCACAGGAAAAATGAGCAATAAAGCCAGCAATAACAATAGAGTGTGCGATGGGTGGTGATATAGTAGAACGAGCACAGGCTTAGGAGCCAAATAGATTCAGCTCAGAATCATGACTCTGCCTCCTACTGACATGATCTTGAGTAAGTTATTTAACTACAGAGCCTGCATTTCCTCATCTGTAAAATGAGGATAAATAATCATATCTATTTAATAGGGTTTTGGGGATGATTAAATGAGGTATATCATCCATGTAAAAAACATGACATGGTACCTGGCAAATACTAAGTGTTCGATAAATGTTTCTATGATATACTTCTCTGCAAGTGTTTGGCCTGAAGAAACAAGCCAGTACTTTCCAACCTTCTGACCTACGGATTCGCAATAGAATGCAAACCCTAGCCAGGTTGGTCTGCCTCATCCCCCAAACAGTACAGGCTGTTTTTCCACCCTGGTACCTCCCTTCTCACCACATCTCATCCCTCTCTCGAAGCCCAGCTCCAGTCCCACCAATTCCATAAAACATTACTGACCACTCTAGTCCTCCAGGGATATTTAATATCTGAATTGCATTTCTTAGCATTTAAATACACAGTTTGCTATGCATGTATCTTATTCCTTTGTTAGTTTATAAATCGCCTGATAACAGGCACTGAGTCTAATGATCTTTGATTTTTCCTAGGTACTGCGTCCTCAGTAGACTCTTTTTTAAATTTATTTATTTAAATTTTAAATTTTTAATTATTATGGGTGCATAATAGTTGTAATTCTTGGTAAGCTCTTAATAATGTTTATTGAATGAAATTAGAAATGAAGAAGGGCTCGGAAAGATCTCTTGGGTTCTGTATGAGAGGCTGGAGAGTGTGAACTTGATCCTGAGTTCAGTGGATAAAGCTTTGTGTGTTGGAGAATGACACAGTTTTCATGCTGTTTTAGGAATCTTAATTGCTTCATGCAGGCACTTAGGTAGATTGCTAGGGACCAACTTCCGAGGGAGTGGAAGTGGGGAGACCAGTTTGGTGACTTCAGTTGTCCATGCGTGTGGCAATGGAGACCTGAATGGGATGTGGTAGTGAGGAAAACAAGGAAGCTGATTATAACAGACATTTTCTAACTATTTTTTAAAATTGTGGCAAAATGCACATAACATAAAACTTAGTATCTTAACCATATCCAAACCACTACTGAAGCACACAGTTCAGTAGTGGTAAGTATATTTGCATTGTCGTACAACCAATCTCCACAACTTTTTCCTCTTGGAAAACTGAAATTATAACTATTAAACAACAACTCTCATTTCCCCCTCCCCGTAGCCCCTGGCAACCATCATTCTACTTTCTGTAAAGCAGATATTTTATATCTTTTGGTTTCAAGAGCAAAAGACAACTTAAGCTAGCCTGCAAAGGGGATGGCAAGGGATTTATTATAGATTTACGATAGAAGATCATGATGCTCCCAGACAGGAATGCATCCAGGCCTCTGAACTGACTGGAACTTAACCAGAAAGGTGTCAGACTTCTCTGAGTCTGTGTCTGCTTCTCTCCGTGCAGACTGGTTTCCTCTGCTTCTCTTGCTACTTGGTAGAATATTGCACCCCTAAGGCTCTAAGTTCATGTGTTACAGTTCTAGCTGCATGCAGAGACTAAAGAACTGTTTCTGAATCTCAATTTGAAATTTCAGAGTGCAAAAGAGAAAGAGAGAAAATATGAATTTGATTGGCCTAGCTTGTGGCAATTGTCTATCACTGTTTCAATCAATTATTGCCTCCAAAAGAGTCATATAGTATATATATGGCTGCTAGGACTAATTTCAAGAGAGGACAAGAGAGGACAGTGGTTTTGTGAACTGGGCAGACACCTTAAGAGCTGTCTGCTACACTTTGCAGAAAAGAATTAAAGTGGCTTGTAGCTGATTGTTGGCATTGTGGGGCAGAGGAGCGGCTGAGGGGATCAGAGAAGAGTACAAGAGACCGCTGCTGCCTTCAAAAGGCTCACAACCTAATTGGGACGACAAGTCACACAAGAAACATTCAGCTCAGAGTTGGCCGCAAAGAACTCACCTATTTTCAAAATAGCTTTTGTTGCTGTCCCCTTTCGTAGGCACTGCTACAGTCTCATAAACATAACAAGCTATTACTAGACTGGGAAAGGAAACTAAAATGTATCATTTACATTCCTTTATGAGAAACAGAAGAGAAAGCACCTTTACCTCTAGAGTCATTGCAAAAGTCTCACTCTGTTGCCCAGCCTGGAGTACAGTGGCCCGATCATAGCTCACTGCAGCCTCAAACTCCTGGGCTCAAGGGATCCTCCTGCCTCAGCTTCCTGAGTAGCTGGGACTCTAGGCACACATCACCATTCCTGGCTAATTTTTTAAAAATGTTTTGTAGACATGGGGGTCTCACTATTTTGCCCAGGCTGGTCTTGAACTCCTGGCCTCAAGTGATCCTCCTGCTGCCCAAAATAAAACTGTATTTATACTGTACCTTTTCTGTGTTTAGATACGTTTAGATACAAAAATACCTACCATTGTGTTACAATTGCCTACAGTGTTCAGTAGAGTAACATGCTGTATAGGTTTGTAGTTTACACAATGACAAAATTGCCTAACAACACATTTCTCAGAATGTATACCTGTTGTTAAGAGACATGTGACTGTATTAAGAAAAAAAGACAAACATGAGAAGGCAGAATTCAGAGAGGAACTAAAGTTAAAAATAAAATTCAAATCAAATTAGTCTCTGATATATCCTGGGCACCTCCCACAAACCATTCCAGACTTTTGTTATCAGCAAATCAGTGACTCCAGCTACACTTAAAATGTAATAAACATGATTAAGTACAGGATTCAAAAGGGTCATGTGATACAGTCACAAAGCTACTGGAGGCTTCCTTTCTGCAAAATATTTAAGCTCTAGCTTCTTTAAATTTAATTTCACCTGAAAATTTCAAGAGACCGGTTGAATTCTTTGAGATTACATATTCTGTTTTAGATGAAATCTGAGTAGGTCAGTGAATCGTATTTCAACTCATTTCTCTAGACATCAGTTACCAGAAACCCTTTTAATGAAATCTTTGAGGACTGTCTGTCCATTATGCTGCTAAGGGTCCTGAGTCAGCAAGCTCATTCAGATTTAAAAATTTAACTGGCTCTCATCCAATTGCTAATCAAAAGCTAATGCACTTTTCCAACCTAAGTCTTCTGCATTCACTGTCTAGAGAGGATGCTGGATATGATATTCTAGAGAAACAGCTGGTTTAGTATGCAAACTTGTCATCACAGTTGTGTTGCAGTGGTATTGTGTGTGTGCGTGTGTATATTTTTTCTTAAAATAAATGACCTACAGAAGGTCTTATAGTCATCGAGTATGGATGAGCCTTTGTAATGTCAGACCTGCCTCAAATGCTTTTTCTTCTGCCCAAAAATGGAACAGGGTGTAGACACTTTGGCCTTGCACGGCCTCCGCAATCTGTGGACAGAATTAACAATTGAATGGATTTGGGAAAGGGCAGAAAATCTCTTCCAAAAAATCTAAGTTCCTTCCCTGGAAGAGCTTTGTGATAGGTTGAGTACATCACATCCTGGAAGGCAAGAAGCTGAAAAGTTAATTCCCTATAGTTGAACTAATCATGAATGAGAGAAAAAATACCAGTATTTGGTCCTGGGACAACATTTAACGAATGAGAATAGATAACTGCGAGATAGAACCCTGACAGGATGACTTTGCCAAGGATGGAGGAGGTGCTCTCACAGGCATTTGTTGATGCCCTTCAGTTCACTGAAAAACTAAAACACAATCCAGAGTACCTTTAAGAGCAAGCCTGGGCACTTACGTGAGCACCTGTGCCATGTGAGACTTTATGGCAAAGCCACCTTTCTAGTAGGTACAAAAGGCCAAAGAGCTCGCCACTGCCCACCTGAGTCAAGATAGCTCCCACTGTAAAGAAAAAAATACTTTTTAACAGAATCTCAATGTCCTTGTAAAAGAAACACTTTGTCTTTCGCACAGTTTCTTTTGTCTTATTTTTATCTTAGGTAAACCCAGCCTGTTCTTCTAATTGTATGGATTGTATTTTTTGCTCCTTAGCTAATGACTTCCTCATTATACGTGAGCACAAAAATGTACAGATCATTCTATTTCAGCCAATCCAATGAATTCTTTACATACGAGAGCTGAGCAGAAAAGATTTCTGTATTGTATTGCTCAATTCCCCTTTACATGTAAGCCAAGAGCCTCAACGCATGTAAAACGTTTACACTTAAGAAGCACAGCTCTCATTAATGGATGTGTATTAGCAAAGCCAAGTGTTGCATGACAGGGAATTGTGTGTGAATGAATGACTTACAGGAAAACCGTATGAATTATCAGTGAATTCAAAATAATTATGCAGTAAAATTAGGGAGCTTGTAAAAAAGCAAGGTTTACCTGAGGAGCTCTGCTTTTCCCTTTCTCTCTCATTATCTGTCACAGGCTTGGGCATTCCAGTGATGGGTGCCTTCTGGAACTGTCAGGAATACCACTCTGGGTGGTGGTTTGAGGAATCGGGCAGTGACGTTCCCGGGAAGAGTCAGCAGAAAACATAGCTGACATCTGAAGGAAGGAAGGCTGGACACGCGAGAGAGATCGGTTCCACTTCATGCTGCACAGCATGAGACGAACTCCGTGGACATGACAGACTTAGTGGTGTTCATTTCAGTGCTGTGCCCTGAGTAGTGGAGAGTATCATGTGCCCAAAATACAGAACATCCCATATTTACGAGGCCTCCCTACATTCCAGGAGCAGCTGGGTTGATGTTGGCTCCCTTAGGGGAATGCTTTCGTTCCAAAATGTGACTGAATTTTACAGCAGGTCAGAAACAATCCGTTCCTATAGAATGTCTATTGTTAACTAGACCTTTCCTTTTCCACGAGTTCTTGACCTAAACTAAGGTGAAGAGCCCTGGGAACATAGTCCAGTTGGAGGAGGGAGAGCCTGGCCTAGTGGCTACAGTTTATTTGGTCTAGGATAATCTGAAGACGTTGTCTTCCAGGACAAAACGAAAGCAAGGCTAGGCAGTCCATGCAAACAAGCCGCCAATCCTAGAGGTCAGGAGAGGAGGAAGATCACTAGTGCAAAGCTTCAGGAAAGGGAGAGAACAATATAAGGAGCCCAGCTCTGGAGCAACCCTGGAGAAGCTTTTTCACAGGGCACCTACAGCCTCAGGTATAAGCAGTAAGTGAGCCATTAAAGGCAAACACATGGCTCAAGATACAACCGCCACTAGCATGGTTCCTGTGTTCTTTTCCCTGTGTGCTGTTGTGTTGGAAGCATTTGCAAAATTTAGGAAGACATCAAAAGAAGCCATTTTTAACATGGTATGGTGGTCCTGGCCCTTGTCTGCTTAGCCCTACCCCCACCCTAACACACACCCCTTCCTCTGATAAGACTCTGCTATCACGTAACCCACACGGGATTAATCCTCGTATCCCATTCCCTTGTCCCTGAAGCCCCTTCCACCCTGACCTCTCTGTGAAAAGGTTACATGAGCCAATATATTTTCCTTTTGACTTCGGTTGGTTTGAATTGAGTTTCTGTCAGTTTCAATCTAAGACTTCTGAATAATATACATGGTGATCTATTTTTCACTCTCTTTTTTCTTTTCTCTCATACAAATGAAGATATGCTTATCATAAACACACACCAGAAGACTCAGTATTTATACTGCTATAATTAAATAAAATGATTTTCTATTCACCTGGCCCTTTCACCATAGGGACTTAGTCATCATAACGAGCCCGGAGTGGGCATGAAGGGTAGGTGGGAGAGGAGATGATCAAGCAATAGCCCCACGAGCCACAGGGATCAGAAGGCCTGATACCAGGACAGGATTTAAACTAGCGTCTTTGGGTCCTCTTTTAGCTGCTACACAGACAGGAACATAGCTGCAGGTAAGGCTAAGTGCTTTCTCAGGTACTGTCATGGAGATGTTTGAAGTGATTGGGAAGTGCTAGGGACAAAGAAGCAGAAGACGGAGCAATCCATCAATGTCTGCTGTGCACTTCCTTTGTGATAGAACATGGTCCAACACCCTTGAGAAGACCACATTCTATTTGGGAAGATGAGACATGCACACAAACAGACAATTACCCAAGAAAAAGAAGCAAATACTAAAGACTAGTAGGTGGATTAGGCAGGAAATGCTGCGTAAATTTGGAAGCAACATAGAACATTGCAAAGCTGGTGTGCGATTAGTTCTTTAGTTGCAAGGAGACTAGCCAGCTTTAGACAAAATAGGAATTTCTTGAAAAAGCAGCTCACAAGACTGAAGAAAGAGTTGAACAACAGACCTTCAACGGGAGAGGAACCAGGGTAACCCCAAAGACCTCCTCAGTGGTCATGATAAGGGTGTAGCATGAAGAATAAGGGCCTGGACTTAGTGGGAGGTGGTGGGAAGGAAAGGGGGCCAGGGAGAAAGGCATTTAAAAGTTCTCCTGCCCTCGAAACCTGACAGAATATGCACTTATCACTCTTGGAGACTGGAAAGAGACAGTAGATTTTATACTACTGATTCAGGGATCTAAGAGACAGGGGAGAGATTTGTGCATATCGAGGGCAAAAATATAACAGCGGAATCCCAGTTATACTAAGAATTCTCCAGACTCAGATTAAAGACCAGTTAGGGATTTTAACCACATAAGAACCAAGACTGATATTCTAAAATTGACTGCCTAGAAAGCCCTTTTGCACGGAGAAATCTGACTCAGCAATCAGTATGCAGAAGGGAATGCTTGGCCTTCTGGCTTTATTGAGCGCTATTGACAGGACCAGGCATCCATGACAGCTAATCACGAAGTTCCAATTAGCTCTTGTCTCCCAGTGCCCTTCCACAGGGCGTCTGCTGCCCAGATGAGGCTGGCACACACTCTGGCCCGGAGAGGGTGGGCCGCTCCAACATTGTGAAAGGGTTACATCAAAGAGCACACAATGCAAGGGTTCTGACATTGAGCTGTCTTTTATAGAAGAGGAAATACATTTTATTTTTTAAAGGAACACTCTAAAGGGAGTCTTATGACCACATGGTGGGGCGTTAAGGAGTGGGTGTGGAATTACAAAGCTGACAATATCATACGCAGCAGCCACAGATGGCTCCTTTCCACACAGCCAAGTAGGAGGCAGAACAAGTTAAGGAAAGACTCCCTGTGATCCTTGTCAGCTATTTCCTGATAGGGATAATGATTCTTCACTGCTAAGACGGAAGCCTTATTTCCCCAAACCTCATGTCCCCATAAAGAATTCCAGGAGGGTAAAGCTTAAGAGGAAACGTTGCCCTCTCTCTCCACACCACCGCACTGGCTTTGTCCAGAATGAATTATGTGACTGTTTACTTAGGAAGGAGGACCTGACCAGCTGGTACCTTTGTGCTCTGCTTTTTGGAGTAGCCTGTTCTGGGCTGACTTTCTCCTCCGCCTCCATGCAGTCGGAGGTTGCCTGGTGGGAGAGACACAAAGTGTCCAGCTCTGCCAGTGGCCGGGTGGGTAAGTCTGTCTCCTCATTCTGTCAGCAAGAGTCAGGAAGCTCATTGTAGCCACACACTTAAGCCATATTCCCCAGACCAGCTGGCATTTCCTCCTCATCTGTTGGACTTGTGCATGTATCTCAACTGCTTCAGAACTCAGGGCAGAAACAAAGGAATGAGTAGCCCAAGTCCCCAGTATTCTTTATGACCTCTAACAGCAGTCAGAGATATTTATCCATAGAGTTCACTACTCTAAGTAATCATGCTAGTGCTTTACATCTGTGCAGCACTTTCTCACGTCATCGTTTGTGCCTCATAAAGTCTTATGAAGTAGGTAGAGCAGGTCTTATTATCCTAGATTTAAAGGTTAGAAAATGAAGATTCAAAGAGGTTGAGTGAATTCCCTGAGGTTGTCTGGTTACTAAGTGGTAAAGTCAGGACTCCAATCTGGCTTTCTGACCCCAAGTTCTATAAGATCAGATGGTTGAGATGCAGTTTTATAATGCAGGTTTAAGAGCCGTGTGGATTTGGCTTCTGGCTCCATCACAGCCCTTGGGAAAGTTAATCATGCTCTGTAAGTCTTCCTTTCCTTGCCTATAAAATAGGGCTAATAGTAGGGTCATTCTGAGGGTTTCATAGAATAATGCAAAGCCCCTAGGAAAGTATATATTAAATATTCAGTAAGTGTCAGCTTTTTATGATAGATCTAAGTCAATTGAATAAGCAATCTGTTTACCAAGCTAGGTTTGGTACAGATCAACCTATAAATGCCTGTTTGGCCATAACTCTATAAGATCCCGTAACTAACCCAATGAAATTATGTTAAAGTAAAACTGGAAACACTCTGTGTTCCTATTTCAAATACTTCAGACACATCATCTATTACAAGGTCTTCCTGAACAGACAGGCAAATTTTGGTAATATCTTTCAGTAGGGCCAGGCATAGTGGCTCATGCCTGCAATCTCAGCAATTTAGGAGGCTGAGGCAAAAGGATTGCTTGAAGCCAGGAGTTCAAGTCTAGCCTGGCGACATAGCAAGACTCCATCTCTACAAAAAATAAAATAAAAATTTTAAAAAGCCAGGCCTGGAGTTGTGCTCCTATAGTCCAAGCTGCTCAGGAGGCTGAAGCAGGAGGGTTGCTTGAGCACAGTAATTCAACGTTACAGCGAATGATGATCATGCCACTGCACTCCAGCCTGGGTGATAGAGTGAGACCCTGTCTCAAAAAAAAAAAAAAAAAATTTTTTTTCAGTAGTACTTACTGTAAACATAATGCAGAATATAAATTGGCATAATCCTCTTAAAAGGCAGTGGGGCAACTTATATTAAGAATCAGGAAAATGTTCACACCTTTTGACTAAGTAATTTCACTTCTGAGAAATTGTGAAAATATGTAAAAAAGCTATATGCATACAAGCAAGCATGCACAAAGATGTTTATCACAAAAATATTCAAAATAATACAAATAACCAAAATGCCTAGCAACAAGTGTATCATTTAGAGTTCCCTGGTTGCAAAGAATAGAAAGCAACTCTGACTATCTTCAGCAAAAGACAATATTGGAAAGATTGGGTAATTCCTCAAATCAGTGGCATCAGGAAGGATGGAAACCAGGGAACCTCCAAGAGTCTCAGTACAAAGGCCTCATGGACAGACTTTCTTTGGGGTACAGGTATTAGAGTGACCCAGCTTCAGTCACCTTCTGCTCATCTCCCACCAAACCTTGAGTAGGTGATACTGTGCTCAAGACCCTAATTATCTGGAGATCATGTCTAACTGGCCTGGCTTGGGTTCTCTGCTTACCTCTTGGGGAGGCAAAATGGGGAGTGAAAAGGCTGTGATCAACAGCCCCACCCAGATCCCACGCAAAGGGGAAGCGGCATCGCCCTAAAGGAAAGCCAGTGGCTGAGCCGGCGGAGTGGCAGATGTCCATTGCTGGGACAGAATGGCCAAATGACTTATTATCTAACGATTGGAGAGTATTTTCTTGCCTGCAGCATGACCATTACAGAGACTATACAGAATGTTTATCATGTCATTTTAAAGAAAAAGCAGGATATTCAAATATCTGTGTGGGTGTATGGTTGTACCTATGAAAGAAAAAGGGTATCAGAAAAAGATTGGAAGGAAATTCACCTACATCCTTGCCAAATGGCCGTGTTTCGTCTGATCTAGGCTCACGCACCGGACTCAAGGACTAAAACCGGAGAGAGGTCCGGAGCTTGGAGCTGGTTCTGAAAGAGTTGTCTCCAGTCATCACGAGAGGCTAGAGCAGGAGAGTGAGAGTAGAGAGAGGGAAGGAGAGCTTACCCATCTCTCCCGAAAAACCAGATCAGGTCCTGGGACTTGAATAGAAACGAAGTCAAGGGCTGAGAACAAGTCGGAGGGGAGGAGGTGGGAGAGGCAATGGCTTTGGTCTGATCAGGACCGAGTTGCTCAGACTTCCCTCTGTGGATTGTGGCCGTGCGCTAAGTAGGGGCCTTGGCCTGGGGAAAAGGCATCGATTTGAGGGAGATAGTTGGGGAGAGGGGGAAAAGGGTGATTTTCTGACCCCTCCTTATTTCAATCCTTTTGTGATGATTTTAAAATTTTATGTGAATAAAGGGGATGAATAAAAAACACATCATAGTTTTAAATTGTTGATCCGCTATCCATTCTTCTTAAAAGCCTACTGGGGCAGTACCTCTCTTAGCACAGTAAAGGAAGCTTTAGCTTTGGAAGGCAGTGTCTGCTAAACTCAACTGTTGTTAATATTCCTGAATTGGAAAATTTCACTTGTTTGACTTACAAGTTACCTAGCTTTATCTGAATCTCAAAATGCAATCTTTCTCTTCTTCTATAACTTAATGATCCAAGAGGAAATTTTGCTTATATTCAAATGTAATGAATTCACAATTGGTTCTCTTTCAGGTTCAGTAATCTGTTTATTTTCTTAACTCCCCAAAGATTCAGGGATGAAAACATTGCCTAGAGCTTTTTTCAAAAAGTTCTACAATTTTGCCTTGATAATATGAGGACAAGGAAACTGTGAATAACAAATTACCTTACCCAAAGAGAAGGGCCTCTTTGCAAAACAAAGTCGAAAATACTGCTTCAGGATTTCATAAGTCTGATTGGGGACACAGCACCCCTCTTTCATCTCTACATAATTAAAAAAAGACATCGGTCCTGGTGTCATGCAAAGAAACTTCAAAGTTTCTGGGAGGGAGAAGAAGAAACACTGTGTAGAGAAAAAATATTCATGATCGGGTACAGGTTTTTGAAAACTTTGAAAAAGAAGTAAAAAAATTCTGTTTTCTTACTGCTAAAATTCACATTTTGAAATATATACTTTCTTTATGACAGGAGAGAAAAACATTGTATTTTACAGAAAGATTGCCGGCCTTATTATACAGGTTTATTTAACACTTCTATGAGGAAAAGATGTCGTAAGTCAAATGAGCTTCTAAAGTCATATCATGAAATTTCCTTTGATATAAAACTATATCCTCTATTCTTTGACATGTCTGTCAACCACAGAAGAATTTTTTCCTTTTAAAAAAATCTTACAGGATATAAAAAGAATATCAAGAAATACAGGTTATAAGATAGAAGGATGCCCAAATATGCATAGAATCCTTTGCAGAACTGAGAACATCTTGAGAAGAACCACACACTTTAATCTTCGATGCTGTCATCTTTTTGTGATGAAAGCTTAAAATCTTAAAATCCAAACCAAACGGTTCCAAGGAAAATTAATTCGTGAAATTAGAAAGAGGAAAAGAACAGCTTGTCATTTGAAACAATGAGTACCATAATTCAGTGCTTACATGATACATCCTAGATTTGAATATGCAAATATACCCGTTGAGTTTTCAAATCAACTTTTGTGCTAGCTGAGCTTTCTCCTCAAAAAAGGAATGAGGAAAATATAAAACAACCTATTTTCTCCCCTCTGCACAAGCTATGGTCCCCAAGTCTGCATAGATAGCCACTACATTAGCCAACTTTCTGAAGGCTCTGTCTGCAGTTTAAATCCATTCTAGAAGCTCATTCTTCCCCTACCCTTGGATGGACACTCAGGCAGGCCCCTGACTTTTCTGGGTACTCTTAAATATAAAAAGAATGCTTTTATCACTTCACACAACAAAATATGGCCATGGCTTAATAATTAAAATATCTAGTCCCAACATCGTCAAAATTTTAATTGCTTTTTAATTAAATAATATTAAAATTGCAATTTTGCAAATGTACAACTTCTTCCCCTCCCCTAGCTCAAGGAGATCCCTGCAGTTGAGGAAGGAGGGAAAGCTTCTGCTCTTTTTTTCTCACTTGGGGCTGCTCTTGCCCTCGCCATCTTGCTAACCCGAGGGTTGGAGGGCCAAGAGGAAGAAGAGACAAAGGGGAGTAGGAAAGTTCCCAGTCAATACCTGGTAAGTTAGTATCTGAGTGGTGGTGCTGATTCAGTATGTGAGTTTTCTAGGCTTGGCATGTGTCTACAGATGACTGGTGTGTGAGGTTTTATTCTGGGGTAGGGAAATTGTTAGAGACGCTCCCCATCACTAGGGATCTTTCCTACGTAATTCTCTCCAAAGTGAGAAAAACCCAGTTCCAATCAGTTGCTTATTCCTCCTTCAGCACCGAAGTTACCTCCGGCTTCTCTCTGTCGCTGTGTGCTCCTTCCTCCGGGGGAACCTCTTAGTCTAGAACTAAGTCAACACTCATGAGGCTTTTCAACGCAGAGTCTTCCGTATTCCAACACCACCGCAGCCAACCTGCTTCCCCTCTTAGCTGCGAGTCAGAAACTAGACTATTATGTTCCCCAAACAATGGTTTTCACACATTAGGCTTTTGAAGTGGTCTTGTGGAGGTCCCTTTCAACTATGCTTGAAGAGAAGGACAGGCCTCTCCTTCCTAATCTCCGTTGGGGCAGGGGTGGAGTCTTAGCATCCCAATATCTCTCTCCAAAAATACTATCAACTCAATTTCCAGCTTCCACCCTTCTATGCTCTTATCAAGGGTGAAATACTTAAGAGTTACAAAATGATTTTCCCCTATCTCTTCCCACCCACATAGATATATATATATTTATTATATATTTTACATGTAACATATATTCATATATATTTATATATTTTAATAATATATTATTATATATTATATATATTTTATATACATATAGATTTTAAATCCTGTATAGTGGTCTGACGTTCATCTTGAAATATAATATTTTTATTGTCTTCAGTCTTAGACAAAATTTCCATTTTAACATCTTATATCAATGTTCACAAGAATGTTCTTGTTCAGCCCTAAGACTTCAAACAATGCAGCTATATGTCAGGTATTTGATGCTCCAAATTTTAATAAAAGTTATAGATCCCCAGTATAACCCAAAGGTGGTACAAATATGATGATAAATTCAATAATGTAAAAGAAAAAAATAAGAAAGGCAATGCCTACAAGCTACTATGGTTCTGCTATTATCATATTAAGCAAGTCAGCATCAAAGAAAATATGCTAAGAACATATTAGCTGCAGAAATTATTTACTTTTATCCAATAGCCATGGTTTTCATGCCTGTTCATTTTCTTAACACTATATTTGCTGCTACCTAAGAGACTGCCTGGTCAATTACATGGTCTTCCTTTCACACTTACATCAAGGCCAAGAGTAAACTGTTCCAAGCACAGTGTAACAGCCTGTTTCTTTTGAAGCAAATAAAATAGGACCATCGTTTTCAATCTTTTATTATTATTATTATTTTGCCTGAAAAGTGACAGGATAAGAATTAGGCTAAAGAGAGAAGCATGAAGAAACGTTTCCTTCCAGAAGGGTGAACAGCGGTACATTAACAATACACTACCTGATGGGTAGGCAGCAAGTTCTTTTGTTTACTAAAATACCTCAATCAATTTTTCTTTTAATGACTTTCATCACCACTACCAACGTAGTGTTGAAGGACATTTCGGTCCTGAATCTTATCTTCCCTCATGTTCTTTATTGTTCAGAACAAGCACACACCATGGTCATGTGATATTCCTTATTAGCTGTAACTGAAGCTTAACGGATATAATTAATGGATTATTCCAACCCTCTCTTTAGTTCCTCAGCTCCTTTTATTCTTAAAGAGATGAATTCTAATAGGGGCTTTATCAGATTCTAAATACAGTAGAGACATATTAGAAGAATAAAATGCCCCTTATGACTCACCGTGTGGCTTATTGTAGTAATAAAATAAATGCCCATCCAGAGGGATATTGTTAGATTTTAGCACTTCCCCCTTGACTCTTTGATGGAGACTGGAAATCTGGTTCCAATATCCTCCCACACCCCTACTAGCTGTGTGAGATTGGTAAGTCACTTATCCGCTTGCTTAGGTCATCTGCAAAATTACCCCATCAAGAAAATGTCAAGCTAGGTAATTTCTTAAGTCAACTATGCTTCTCCAAACTTTAATATGCAGTGCTACACTGTATTCCTAGGCCTGTTTCTTCAGGGTTAAAAAAAAAAAATCAGACTGTATGATACAATCATGGGTAATTTCTATTTTACTCCTTTGTTTATCTACTATTTTCTAAAATGAGCATGAATTACTATAACAAGAAAAAACTATTTAAAAGAGAACAAAAAGAAAAATTTTCTTATACATCCCCAAGCCTTACCCAGTTAGGTGTTAAAATTCAAAACAATTTGATGTGTAGAGATCATCTTGATACATTTAAGAAATCTCATCGCAAGAGTCCATATGTAGCATTGTATAAGATTTTAAAAACATTTATGGAGCATCTATATGTAGAGAAAGCATAAGAGTAAAAAAAAAAAAATTTAAAGGCAAATCACATGCTATACTGGTTCCAGTAAGTTGGCAATTTGAAAGCACACAGACTGTGATCAGAAAACCTGAGTTCAATTCAGTTTCATTCGACAAACATCTATTGAGTTCAAGGTATTGGAGACTGCAGATGGAGGAGGAGATTATGATACAGTGACAGGGAAAGATATTTAAACAACTTCAAAACTAGTCAGAGTGGCAAACATGCTAGACAGTCAGAAATAGTGCCCTGGAAAATACTGGTTTATTCTGACCTAGGAGATCAAAGGCCTTGTGTGCTAAGCTAAGGAGTTTGCATTCTAGTGTGATCTGTGCTCTGTGCTCTTGAACAGGTTATTTGGTCTCTCTGGCCACTATTTTCCCAGCTAAAAACTAATGAAATTGGGTTTTGAAATTTCTAATTGTATCAGCTGTAAACAACTATGAGTCCATGATTTTGTGTTATGATAATGATGAGGATCCTTTCTCTAGTGCTTCTTTTAACTTCTTTCACCCATCTCCCAGACTGCTCACCACTGTCCTCACTCTACAACTGGATTGAGTCTGGGGTTATACCCGTCTGTCTAGTCCCATCTCTTTGTGGCTATTAAACGATAGAAGTGCCCAATTTACAGATAGAAAACCCGGCATTTGAGCTGGGTGTTTGCAAAAAAAGCAAATTTGTTTCAGAGCTTCCCCTTCATTATTTCTCTTTAAGGATTATTGATTAAATGCTAGTTGGAGCAGGAAGCAAACACGGAAACCTGGTATATTAGCTGTTTTTATAACTCACTGGTTTTGGCTGTCATTCTAATTTAAAGGCATGCAGGGAGTTCATACTTTCTTTTTAGTCATAGTGATTTTTCAAGTTTCTGTAAATCTTACACATTAACCTTGAAGCCACATGCTTTTCTGACATTCTTTGAATTCTTTAAATAGATCTAGGGGTTGGATTCAGGGCTGGCTTTTATTAGCATTACATTCTCAGCCAATAATACCCACTTTACTTTCTTTTTTAAAGAGCATTATTATTAGATCCATTCAAAGGAAAAAGAATGTAGTTGTGTTTGATGAGCCACTCAAGACAAATACAAGAACAAGTTATTTATATGCGTATATAAAGCCATCTTCCTGTTATTTATTAAAACACATGTGAAATTAATGTTTTAATCTGCTCACCATTCAATTAAAAATATTTTATTGAGCTCCGGCTATGTGAAAGGCAAAACATCATTAAACAAAATGATCCATCCTTTCATGTGAATTTATTATTTTCTTGTGACATTAAAATGATTCAGCCCTTTAAAAATTCTCCACAAACTGCTGGGGCAAGAAGCTGCTAGATGAATCCTAATGCTGAAAGAACAACAATTGTAAACGGGAAAAGGAAGTTAGAACAGAGTGTCTCAGCTTTGGCACTATTGATATTTCGGGCCAGATAATTCATTGTTATGGGGGACTGTCCTGTGCTTTGTAGGATGTTTAACAGCATCTCTGGTCTCTACCAGTAGCTGCCCACCCACCCAATCCCCAGTTGTAACAAATAAAAATGCTTCCGGACATTGCCAACGGTTCCCTGGAGTCAAATTCACTCCCAGTTAAGATCCACTGAGATAGAATGATTCTCTCTCTGATAACGTGCCAGTCTTAGCTCACAAACTTTATTCCTTTTGCTTCTTAGAGATGATAGCAAATCTTTGCACTTCAATTCGTGAAAATTCATGTAAAGCAAATTCCATTCTCATGTCTTTATTTCTGTCACCGGGGGTAATGATAATGGATGGTCCCTCCAGGAAAAAGACTGACTATGTGGCTTCTAGTCTAAAGTCAGGGTTAGAACTTAGTTTTCCTAAATATGGGTAAATTTCTGCTAATATAGCCACATAGCCACACTGGCACAGTCTCCCTTGTGTTAGTTCGGACCGCAATAACAAAGCACCATAGCCTGGGTGGCTTATAAACAGCAGAGATTTATGATCTCACAGTTCCGGAGGCTGGAAGTCTGAGATCAGGTGCCAGCATAGTCAGGTTAGGTGAAGGTCCTCTTCCATACTGCACACTGCTGACTTCTCATCGTGACTTCACGAATGGAAAGAGAGTGAGAGAGTTCTCTGGGGTCCCTTTCTAAGGTCACTAATGCCATTCACGAGGGCTCTGCCGTGATCAACTGATGACCTGCAGAAGCCCTCATCTCCTAATACCATCATATTGGGGGTTCAGATTTCAACACATGAATTTTCAGGGCACGCAAACATTCAGTGACTAATGTGTGCATGGTACAGGGGGACTACAATGCAATGCCCTCAGGAACTTAACACAAGTGCTTTGGGAGTTAAATCCAGAAGCCAATATTTTCTGTACTGAGTGAAGTACAAACCTTTGAGTAGTAGTACTCACACCGTAGTGTGTATAGAAGTCACCTAGTAATATGTTGAAAATACGATTCCTGGGCCCCATCAGCAGAGATT
Organism: Indri indri; assembly: GCA_004363605.1. NCBI lineage: Eukaryota > Metazoa > Chordata > Mammalia > Primates > Indriidae > Indri > Indri indri. The sequence continues at coordinate 16,271 of RJWJ010013811.1, read as the reverse complement.
GTGATTTAGTACATTTGGGGAAGCCCTCAGCAACTGCATTTTTAAGATCTATCCAAATGATCCTGATGCCTATGGTCCATGAGCTTATTTTTGAAAAATACTGCCCTAAAGATAAAGACTAGCTACCCAACCTGATTGGAGGCATTGCCATGTGTCAGGAAAGGATAAGCCCATCAACAGGGTGGAAGGGGAGAGTCAGCCACAGTCATGCCAGGAAAGGAGAGTTTCTGAGGAAGATGGACAGTGACCATCTAAGGCCCTGCCCAAGGACTTGCCTGTCCCTTCCTTAAGCCAGCTGGTATCTCAGTTTCGGAAATAGATATTCTGTGTCACCTTAGCCTAATGTCATTAAAAATTCAAAATATATAACTAAGCTCCTTTTGCCTTCCCTTGGAGAATGCCCTGGGGCAACTCTCCTCAATGTAAATTAATAAATTGATATTCTGATTGTGTGTATCAGGCTGTGAGCTTGGGTAATAGGAGTCCTTCCTAGAAAAATGGCTCTATTCTCAGCATGCTGACAAATCCAGGTTTCTAAGTCTAGAGTCAGAACCTGTGGTAAATGGACAAAGGGAAGACCAGTGGTGAATGTTTAACAGACAGCTCTCCAGCAGGGAAAAGAAAAAAGCCTGGATTTGTAGCCTTGGATAATCTTCACGGTGCAAATACTCACGCTTCCACCGTAGCCAGTTTCAAGCTACAACCTGACGTCAGGCCATGTCGAATTATGAAGAGAAGCACATCATTATATAGTATTGCTACCCTATGGGTACAACCAATGTAAATGATCCCAAGGCATAGATAGTAAAATAATTAGGAAGGGAGGAGTATAGTCATTAGTGCTTTTCTTTTTATTTTAATTAATGTTATGTTTTTAATATAATTTAATTTCAAATAATGACTATTTTAAACAACCAGTTCACGAAATTCCTGAAACTTTAACAATGGGTCCTCAGGAGCTGGTACAGCTGCCTCCAGCACACACTGGAGGAGCAACTTTTATGGACAGCTTTGGGTGAGCAGATCACCTTCCCCAGGTGATACTTCTGTTTCAAATGTGCATATTCTTTACAGTTTCCATGTGGTCATAAAACAGGGTCGATCTTACTACTCGCTCCTTGCTTAAAACCACCAAGCTGGTCTCATTAATCCCTCAGATGTGTGAAGTCCTTGTATAGTGTACAAAGAGCTTTCATGCACATAATTTCAACTGGTTTTTATAACCACCTCATAAACCAAATACAACAGATATTTTCCTCATTTTACAGATGAAGAAACTAAACTGAAAACAGCTAAATTACTTGCTGATGGCTAACCAGCTATCATGTGGCAGAGCAGAGAAACAAGGCAACTAACTACCATTTATGGAATGTCAACTATAGACCAGAGACATTGACACTTTGCCTGATCCTTACAGCAATCCCGATGAAGGAGATATTATTGGGCCTATTTTAAATACGAGGAAACTGAACTCAGTGAGATTATGTGATTTGTTCAAGACCACATCCCTAATAAGTCTAAGTAAGGATCAGCTACACAATGCTTCTCAAACTCCATTGCACATCACAATCACAGGAAAGCCTGCTAAAATAAAGATCTCAGGGCTTCACACCTAGGGATTCTGATTTAGTGGGTTTAGGGTCAGGCTCAAGGATCTGCATTTCCAACAAGCTCCCTGGAGACAGCCATGATGCTAGTCTGGGTGCCACACTTTGAATAGCCTTGAGCTGTACCATGCAACCTACATTGCTTCCTGGGAACCCAGGCATCCTGACTCCTAATTCTATACTCTGTCCACTACAGCACATTGAAATAGTTTATTCTAACTTCTACACCAACCAGACAAGGCCAAGTGTGGGGGCTCATGCCTGTAATCCCAGCACTTTGGGAGGCCAAGGTAAGAGGATTTCTTGAGGCCAGGAGTTTGAGACCAGCCTGGGCAACAGAGTGAGACCTTGTGTCAAAAAGAAAAAAAAAAAAAAAATTAGCCAGGTGTGGTGGTGCTCCTGTGTCTGTAGTCCCAGCTACTCGGGAGGCTGAGGCAGGAGGATCACTTGGGCCCAGGAGTTCAAAGTTACAGTGACTATAATCAGGCCTCTGCACTCCAGCCTGGGCAACAGAGCAAGACCCTGTCTCTAAAAAAATAAAAATAAATAAACTAACCAGACAAAAGACAGTAACATGTATATATTTGTAAATATACACATTTCCTTTTAATCAATTTACACAATGTGGTGGTTCTGAGCTTTTGTTTGGATTGATATTATATAGAAAATTTAATTGTCATGAAAATCATTAGATGAAAACATTTTAGAAACCTCTCCTTGGGGTTTATTATTAAGGTTCTAGTCATTCCCGGAGATAAACATTTTAAGTCAAATTTTGCTGTAAATGGTCCATGTAGGAAAACACAATTACATATGTGTCGTGGAAACTCTGGAATCATATATTGCAAAATAAGCTCCCAAAACTTGCATTTTCAAATTTTAATTTTGCTTCAGGGAAAACTGACTTCTAACTCAGCTGGTATTTCTACTTGGAAGATCTGCATTGAAGCAATACTTAATGATAACATTAATTATAATATTTATAAGACATCTTTCCATGAGGCTCTCAAATAACTGCAGTCATGTAATCATTTCTTCTCAGTGTGGGCTCAAGATAGAGATGGAATTATCAACTCTGTCTTAGAGATGACAAGCCTGCGCTTCTGCACAGACCTTAGATGTCTTGCTGAAGGTCATTCACAGAGAGAATCGGAATCTAGGCCTTGGGACTCCCAGCTCTGGATCGTCACAGTTACATAACCTCTCGTTAACAGATACAAAGTCTCTGCACAGAGGGTCAGAGAAACAATGAACACAAACAGTGAGACTTAAGTCAACCAGCCTGTTACTTGGTAACTGCCTAGGTAAAAGGTTAGGAGAGGGAGGAGTCAAACTCCTGAATAAAATTAAATGATTGCTTTGAATTACACATTTCTCTTTCCCAGGACCATGGAACAGTTTGAGTGGGTATTTGTTCTTTATGGCTTATCAAATCTGACCTGGGAGAACCTATTACAGCTTCTGAAAGTTGATATTTCATAAACATCGTTTAAGTTTAACATATCATATTTGCACACTAACAAAAGGCAATTCATTTTCAAATAATAAGGGCGCCATGAGTGCTTACTCAATTAAAACGATAATTTAATTATCTTTAATTGCAATATATGACTGGGGAAAATCTATTCAAAGTGTTTGCCCCACACCCACTCTTCCTCCCTTTGCCTTCCTTTTAAAATACCAAGTATTCCTGGTGAGTATTCATTTCACCCTGTTCAAGGGTGGTACATCAATTTACTGTATCTCCCCAGAATGTTCATTTCATGGATGACTGGAAATAGTGATGCTCATTCTATTTCAGGTGCCCAACCCCATATAAATGACGAGTAACTTTATGAGTTGAGGAACTTGGAATTGTCTTATTGTTCAGATCTCCACAGTTACTAGAAAGCCTGAGCAACATTTGGGTAGTTCCAAAGTCCAGGCTAGGAAGTCTCTTTATTAGGAGCCTGGGCCAGTCCCTGGAGGCCTAGGAAGAACCTGGAAGCACATCAGCAGGTACTGCACTGAGTCTGAATTTGGGAGAAGGAGGCTGAGTTTTCAGGCTTTGGTGAAAATCTCCCTTAATTCTGGCCTCTCTTTTTATCCCACTAATACTGACCGGTACAGGCTTCCATCACATTGTTTGTATGCCATATGTCTAGTGCATTCCCCTGCCCATCATAAGCACTCAAATATTAGCTGTTGTTGCTATTGTTTTGCAACCTTTTAAGACCATCCGTCTCCTACTTCCAATCAAGTTTCCTCTGTTGCAACATAGACCTCAGGTTTGTGCCCTGCTCAAAAACCTTCAATGGCTCTCTCTTCATTCCATAGTGCCTCCCCAAGTGCATCAGAATCACCTGGGTTGCTTTTTGTACAATTGCAGATTTTCAGGCTTCACTCCAAGCCTACTGTATTAGAGCCTTGAGGAGTTGGGCCTGGGAATTTGAATTTATAACAAGTTCTGCAGGTGTTTCTTATATACTCTATTAATAATTTGAGATGCACTGACATGCAGAACACTGTCCATGTACCTTTGCATGGCATTTTTTACCACTTGATACCTGGCCTCAACCATCTTTCCAGTCTCAGCTCCTGTCATACAGGATCATTGACACCCCTTATCAGGAAAAATCGTGAAAGACTTTGAAATGAGAAAAAAAAAAATCCTGCGTACCCTGTCAACCACACCCTTCTGGGGTTATCTCTGCCTTTCATTGTCTTTGGGCTGTTTTACAACTCTGTTAGTTATGGAAAATTGATAATGATGCAAACAATTCCTTCTATGGATAGGAAATTGAATCATGTCAAGTGGAATGTAATTGATTATTTCTCTACAGATAAATCAGTTTTGCATCTATTTGTGAACTCATTTCAGCATTCCTTATTGCCTATATATGTAGAATTCTTTGAATTTTCCTTTGAACCGGTTGTAACATCTTACTGGATCCCTCGTTAATTAATAGATTAAATAAGATCTTTGACATGTGTTCAATTTATATTTGCATGATGTTGTGATTTTACCTTTTAAAAAAAAACTATCCTTTAACATCCTGAACATGCTGTACTATCTTCGGACTCTCTGTTGTGGTACAGTTTCCTCTGCCTTCTTCCCTCCCTCTCTTCTCTGGTGAAGTCCCTCTCACCCCTCAAGGCCTCACCAAAATTGCCACCCATCAGCTTCGCTGTCAAACTTCCCCTTAAGCTCAAGCCATTCATCCATCCATCCCCAACTGTCCAGCTCAGTCTCAGCCCCTGAGACCCTCACACACACCTTGTTAGAGCATTTTTCACACCAGATTCCTACAGGAATTGCTTCAAAAATTATAGGAACTGCTTCAAAAACTGAGCATGCTAATATGGCCATTTCTCCATTTGACCTCTCTGTTCTTCAGTTTGCTTGTCTACAAAAAGGGGAATAATAATAGCACTTTGTGGGGCTACTGTTAGGATTAAATGAGTTAATTCATATAAAACACTTAGAGTACTGCCTGGTATATAGTAAGTGTTGAATAAATGTTAGTTATCAATATTTTTGATTGTATTTTTCCAAATTAATTGTTTGAGTGCCCATGTGTCCTAGGTGGCAGAGACTCCTAGCTGTCCACAAAAACTGTCTTCCTTAGATTACATTTCCTGGCCTCTGTTCCAACTAGGCATGACCAGAAATGGTCTATATGCATCTCAAGTCTGGCCCATAAAAATTCCCACATACGCTTCTTCAAACCATCTTCTCTTTCCTAGGAGCTACAATAGAGGGTTCCATGACTGAAGTGACCTTGAAAACCAAAGGTTAAAAATGCAGGTTTCCTATCAGCCTGGGTTTCTGAATGATCACCTGAAGCAGGCACTCCTCCTTCTTCCCCTCCTTCCCCCACCAACATCCCAGAGGGGGCCACTACCTCAGCAAGATGTCACAGGCCCTTTCCTGATGTTTTTTTTACGAATCTGATCATGACTTCTCTAGCCTAGATGAAGGCGCAAATGCAATCGTTCTCTATAAAAGGAGAACCCTCTGTGTCAGGGCTAACCTTAGCCAAGGATGTGCTGCACGTGTTCCCAAGCTTCCAGCTGTTTAGTAATCGGACCTTGCAAGCCATGTACCGAGTTGGGGGTATGCAACCTCCCAGTGTGGATCTCATTTCAGCGTCTGCCATCTTGCAGAACCAGATGTGCCACGCCCCCTTTACCTGGACCACTTTTACCTGGCCACCCTCACCCAAAGAATGAGACAGCTTTTTGCATCCCAAAAAACCACAAAGGTCTCTCTTTATACTTTTCTTGAGGCCTGATCATCCAACATGTATATAACAAAGAGAAGCCACTTACTTGGCTTTTCCTTGAACCAGAAGGTTTGCTCCAGTGACAGGCAGTTGTCATTCCACAGTGGTGGAGAAGCTGGAGTTGTCAGTCCAGCCTTCAATGAGCACTCTGTTTGGTCACTGTCTTGACTAGCACCCTATTACATCATTAGTACTTTATACATCTTCATTCTGCAGTGACTACCTCGGGAACGGATAAGGTTTGTAGCAATATGTAGGATTTGAAGATGAGAATACATGTTACTGTGTTTGCAGGAGCCCAAAGAGAGTAGCTAATCCAGTTTGTTCTTATTGCTTTTTGCTTCATGCCCACTCCCTTCTGATAACCGTGGGGACTAGATGTCATCGCGCAGTAAAGCACGAGCGTAGCCCTTGGCGCATCGTAAACAAGCAGGAGATGTTACTTTCCATTATAATTCTGGGAGCACAGCCATGACCTGCAACCCTTCCCGTCACCGTTGTCAAGAGCAAGAATGCTGACCAGTGTGGCAGGGTACATTCTCACGTGTCTGTGCAGAAGTAAATGACTCAACCTCAGGAATTTCCTCTCATACCTGCAATAGGTCCTTTTGACCTTCTGCCAAGTTTAATTTCAGAAGAGGTTACCAAAGGGGTAGGGCAGTCGCTAGAGGGGTAGATCCTTTATTTCATGGTCGGTGTGGCCAGCATGACCTCCACATACATTTCTTCACTCGTCTCCCCTTGTGTAGCTCTGCCCACAGTTGCCCGTCGCCTGGCCTCTGGGATGACAGCTCTGTCTCTCTTTCAGAAGCTGTGAGTGTGGGGGGAGGGATAGAAGACTGCAGATTTGCCAAGCCTTGGCAGGAACCTTTCTATTTTATTTCGTTTACAGGACTGCTTCTGCCATGCCTTTCAGCTGTGCAAAGATAAAGGCATAAAGCATCGTCTCCATGATTAAGAGCAAGGCTAGTCAGCACAGTTTCCTCAGATTGAGGCTTCTTTCCGAGAGGTAAAGAAGCAACTCTATTACTGTTAGCAATGAATGGGTGTGTGTGTGTGTGTACACGCTCGCAGACATGTTGAGAGAGAGAGGGAGAGAGAGAAGAAACAAAGAGACAGGCAGGTGGGAGCGGGGAGGGATGGAATAAATGAGTGTTCCTTGCAGTGAATATAGAAAATTTAAACATCCTTTCACAATCCAGTTTCACATCTAAACACTGTGTTCTGATAAGCCAGACTTTCTGGGTCGTTTTCCTCTGTGAGCATTTCACTTCCTCAGTCTGCTCGGCAGTTACTTGAAGAGCATTTTCCAAAGAGGATGATGCAGCACAGTAAGTGGCCCAAGGGACTGCTCCGTCCAAACCTAAATCAACCATCATTAGCACTGTCTGATAGCTACTTGGCAGTCTTGGTGACAGCAGTTCACAGCAGCGGCAACCCACCCCCCTCAGCTCGACGGCTCTGGCCAAATCACCGAGTCAGGATGGACTGACTACTTTTGTGCAACAGGCACTGACGATGAATGGGTAAATCCAGGCGAATCCTAATCCACAGTGCCAGCGCTGGAGAGCCATAGATTCAGAGACCATGCAGTCTAAACAACACCTGTGGCCTGACACACCCACGCTGAGAAAGTGGGCTGGAAGGGTTGGCTATTCGGGAATACGACATTGCCTAATCACGGCACATGCTGGGCTCCCAAAATATCTACTCTGAATCATGTAGATAAACCAATAGGCAGGAATAGGTGAACAAGTCCTCTTGCTCTCTTCATACCACAATATAACGAAAATACATTTATCAACTCAGGATGGACCAAAAATGATATACAATTATCTGGAATAACATGGCCAGTAAACATTAATATTTAACTGAGTTTAAATACTGGCTTATAAAGACTTAGGGTGAACAAGGAAGATAAGAAGAGAGAGAGAGTTAAAAAATAAATAATACAACTGAGAAATTGCAATAAATATAAATCATGGCGAGTGCTATGTAGGCAATTAATAGAGTACAAAGTCAATGGGAGCGCCCACTTGAGGCCAGGTGGGAGGAAGACGTTCAGAAGGGCAGAAAGCAGCAGGTTTGTGGAGAGGTGGGTGTGTCTCTGAGAGAGAGGGACCGATGGCAGGTGTAGGGCTTGGGGGCAGGACCAGAGACAAGGCCAGCGTGGCTGGAATGTATAGTCAGGAGGAGGGAGAAAGACCTAAGGTGGGAGGAGCCAGGACATGCAACCCCTCCCGACAGTGACAGGAATAGACCAAAGATACATTAATGCCATGTGGAGAAGAACTTGCCAATGGCTGGAGCTGTCCAAATGGAGCAGGCTGCTTTAGCAGGGAGAGAAGTTCCCATCAGCCAGAGCTCATCACTGTTCTCACAAGCGTGATGCTGGAGGCTTTGGGCCTAGAGTTGGGCTTCACGATTATCCTTATCACACTTTATCTTGCTAGATCTGGTCCCTCCCTCCAGCCTGAGGAGCTCTTTTCAGGTAAGCATCCACCAGCGTTCTCATCTGAAAGCTGGGGATAACCATGTTGACTAGAACAGGGTGGAGGACAGAGCCCCCCCCGACAGCTGGCAGCTATGCCCGCCTTCCGGCAGAGTCAAGGCCATTCTCAGGACTGTAATGCAGGGGATTCAGGCCTCCCGTGGGGAGTGAGTCGATGACCTTACAATCTCCGCTATTCTTGAGAGTCTATGAGACCTGCATGAACACACTACAAAGACAGCACACATCATAATGTTGGTGGGTATTTCAGGGAATGAGTCTTCATGAAGATTCAGGAAATAGATCTGGAGAAAGCAAATTTCTTTTCTCGGTAGTATAAAAGTAGAACAAATTTTATTATAGATGATCCGTTTTCTTTTCATGCCAACAAAATACTTCAGAAAGTGTCCAGAATGCATGGTATCTTTTCAGCAATTGCTTTAGCATCTGGACCCGGGAGATGTGGTGAAATACACAAGGCCACCCACCCACGCATCACCTAAGGAGAAAGGTGTGTGATAACCATTGTGTGCACTGGGTCCATTTTAAACCCAGAAGCAGCTTTTGTTTTTGCGACTATTAGAATCTTCCTGCTTGAGAAACTGGGTTAAAAAACCAGTGTTGTGAAGAACCACTTCCCTGAAGCACTGGAGCACAGCAGGCAGAATCAATTTTCGTTTTTGAAAACACAGAGCATCCAGCAGCAGATCAACATGTTTGCACCGCGGTCGAAGTCCAGCTCCATTGCATTGCTGCGAATTGCCTGGAGCTGGGAGCATTTGGCTTTGGCACTGTGTTCCCTTAAGTGCAGATGCTGATGATTATTTATGGAAATAGAGAAATGAGATTCACCTTACGAAAATATTAACTTAAAAAAATTTTGTGTCCTAAGAATACAGAAGAGTCAGGGAGCAGGTGTGCCCAACAAATCCACATCTGACCATGACGGTGTAAACACAGCCCTGCTCCGGGGCAGATGGCTACAGCACGTCGGGGCTCTCACTGCCCCGACCGAAATAGGCAGCAATGCCAGCAGAAGACCTTCCACAAAAGACCTTAGAACAACCCTCTTCTCCTGTATTAGATATGCCAGGTAAGAAATGAGATGCAGTTAGAGCCACTCATACGTGATTCCGTCTCTCAGAATGTTGTCCTCAGATCACCTGCATGCAAGCATATGGGGTGGGAGGAAGGTGCGTGCTTCTTAAGGTGCAATTCCTGGGCTCTAGCCCAACCTAGTGAAAGAAAATTTCTAAAGATGGAGCCAAGGTATTTGCTGTCTTTGATAAGTTTGCCATGTGCGGACATGCTAAAGTTTGAGAACCACTGGAACCACTTTTCTTGGATGGACTTTCTTGTGTATTTTTAGTCAAGTAATAAAAATAATGGCAATGTAAATGATCAGTGTTTATTCTGTGCTAGTTGTAATTCCAAATACCTCTATTTTTATATTTACTAATTTGACTCTTGCAACAATTTTATGAGGTGGGTTTATTACAATCCTCATTTTATAGAAGAGTGAACAAAAGCACAGAGAGGTTAAGTAACTGGCCCAACATCACACAGCCAGGATTAAATCCCAGGCAGAGTGTGGTTTCAGAGTCCACACTCTTAACCTACACCAAGCTATTTCATACCTTGGCTTCCTGAAACATGACCCCAATCCCCGTGTCCGATTCATATAGCAAACACCTCCTCATCTCTCAAGACTAACTTAGCATTCCTGCCTCTGAGAAACCTTTCCTTACCCCATGAGGTAGAGAGCCTTTTCCACTGTATGTGAGATAGTCAAGTGGTCAAGCTAGAGAGAAAATAAGGGCCAGATCATGGAGAATGTAATAGAGGAGAAAAGCCAAAGCAAAGTGCCTTGCTGGGTGCTCCTGCAGTCCAGGCAGGAACGGTGAGGCAATGATTTCTGCAGCAATGTTGCCTCGTGGACTTACCCCGACAATGTGACGTATACCACCTGTTAGCATTGTCATTAAAGCCACAGTTCTTAGGTTAATGAAAGTAACCAAAACTCACAGGATTCACTGTCATCGAATTTACTTGGAAATCAAACTGTGAAAATCTTTGCTCAATTTCCTAAACGGCAGATAAAATGTCTCTTCACTTACTAATCGGAGCAGGTCAGAGTAAAAGTTTGACCCACTGGACAGTGGCCCAGGCCAATGTGTCAGTGACCTCCTAAGTCAGGGCTGAGTCTTTCATCATTTTTCCAAATACTTGGGACAGTATAAGAGTTGATAGATGTTTGTTGAATGAATAAATGAATTCTGTATGACCACATGTCATGTTCTGGTATCTCATCGGTATAAACATCAGTGCTAGGGCAACAAGCTTCCTGTCATTTTTAAACCTCCCTTCCCCCCTCCAAACCAGTGGTCCTGCTTTACTGTGAAGGGTCATTACCCTTCCTTCACAATCGAGAATGGGCCAACCAACATGATAATGCCTCGTATTTATGTAATGCTTTTACCCAAGAAGATTGTAAATCATTTTGAATAGTCTGATCCATCCCACAATAGTGCTGGGAATTGGGTGTTATTATCATTCTCATTGTGTATGCAGAACCAGTAGACCTGAAGGAAGGTTCATGACCTGCCCAAGGTCACTGCATATGAGCCACCCAGACAACCTCTGAAACAGGCTCCTAACTCACAGGCTGGCCCAATTCCATCCTCTGGTCCTTCCTCCTCTCTTTGGCCCCTAAGGCCATTTGCTGCAGTGCACATCTGCGAGCCCTGGTCACTCACACGTTTCCTGGCATCTGATACTCTTTCACTCCCAACCAAGTACATTTCCAGTGTGACAATTACTCCATCAGCCACTCCAAGCAGGAGGATTTGAAAGGAGGGTCGCTATTTTCCGTAAGTGCAATTATTCATGTGCACAAATAATTGTGCACATAATTGGCTAATGGAGAGTGCAATCGGCCACATGTGGGCATAATTAGCCACTTGCCCCTCATTTGGAGGGTATAATTATCAAAGCAGGCAATTTTATATCTGCAGATAATTGTACATGCAGGACAGAAAGATGGCTAGGAAATCCGGTCCTTAATTACTTTTCACATTCTTATTTCCAGAAAAGCATTCTAAGGGAAAGGTAGCTTTCTGTTTTCAATGGCCTGTTTGGATCAACTATCAGATCTAGTCGTGGAGAGGCGGCAGAGAGAGAACCTGGGAAAGAATGAGCCAGGATCTTGTGAACCAAGCTGAGGTCTGAATCTTCCTTGCCAGAAAAACCCCAGCAACCAATTACTCTGGACGTTACACTGAGGCCCACCTAGTGGTCGGCCATCTGCCTAGCAGACAATAAAGCCCAATTTTTCTCCCTCTCCGTTATTGTGCATCATTTTTGCTTTAGCAGTTTTAACGTTTTCCTCACTTTGTGGTTTTATCATCTCAGAAACGCCAGTTGGCTTGGCACAGCAAGTGATTTTGTTCGCTGCTGGAAGTGGGTCATTTAAAATGCTTTAACAATACCTTTAACTAGTCATTCATCTGAGGATGTACATACAATAATAAATTGAGAACACATCTCTTTGTGGTTTTTCCAAGACCTTCAATGGCAGAGATTTTTCACTCTCTGCTATGGCCCCCCTGCGTTTTGGTTTCAACAGCTCTGCAAAACTTTCCCACTCTCCCACTCAGTCACACAAAAATACACTTGCTAACAGCAGATCCTAAAAATACATGTCACATGCAAGCACAAGGGAATCTTTTTTTTCACATGAATTGACTCTTTAGGAATATGCAAGCTGAATAATTTTTTTACAAGAAACTCCAAATCTCCTATCACACTGTCCGTCCTCTCCACGGACACCTTGTCTCCCAGGGCACAGGAGTCGGGGAACGGGCTCTTTGACAGTAGGAAGACCTGAGTTCCAGGCCTGGCTCTGCTACTTGTCAGTTGTGTGACCTTGGATAAGTTATTTAAACTTTCTGACCCAATTTCCCCATCTGTGAGAGGGATTGTTCTGGAGATCAAATGGAATGCAGGTAAAGCACTTAGCACAATGCTAGGCACATTGTAAGGGCTCGAATAAGTGGAATCCATCATTAATATTAACAGCCTCATCTTTTCATCTCCAGCACAACGTATCTGTCCCAGTCATGTGGCACCCGGTATCACCTGTGTATAGGCCGTATCTACCCTACCAAATCACGGGACTGTTGCATTACACACCTTTATAACCCACACAGCAGCATGCCACAGAAGGTCTTCCATAACTGGCAACGAAGGAAGGTCTACTGCATCACGTGACATCTCACTCTGACATGTGCCGACCTGCAGCACAATGTCACATTTGCGTTTATGGCTTCTGGACCTGAACTTTACCCTCCACTCTTTTCTCCGTGGTCGTCCTCAGAGATTTGGGGGAGGGAGGGCTTTCTAATCTCTGTTTTTGCCTCTTCGGCCTCATGACCTCTGCGGCCACCCTGCTACAGTCACCACCGCACAGCCACTCCTTGGACTTCCCCATCTGCAGACGTGAGGCACCTCCAGATCTTGAGCTTTCTTTGACCCTGCTGATTTCACCTTCCTCACCTCCCACCTTGCTGGGGACCAAATGTGCACCCTGCTTTCAGTGACTTCAAATTGCTAGCTCAAAACTGGTCATGGCGGGAGTATATATGCCATGGAAATAAGCAAATGCTACAAATCAGGGGGTCCCCCAAACCCCCAGGAGAGCCGGTTGTTAACCACTTTCCAGTGTTCATAACACTGCCTGTATCTGCACATGTTTGTGTCATAACCCCTAATCCCTTCGCACCCGGCGGGTCCCCGTCATCCCCTGTCAATTTCATTTACCTTCCTAGTTTGTACCCTGAAGTCAGCTCTAAATAATGCCTGTGATACTGCCCTGAGTCCCATGCCCTTAGATGGTCGGCCGAGTCTACTTGTCCAGTTTCTGCTTATGGGGAACCCCCACATTGTCTTCCTGCGATCCACCTTTCCTCCTGTTCCCCATCTCTCATCAGCTCCCAATGAACTTCCCGCAGCTGATACTCTTAACCTTCAGCTCCTGATGCCGGTGCGGTCGGCAATGTTTTAAAACAACACACTCCTCTCTGTTCATATTTATCGTCCAGAATTCACATTCTCTCTCAAAGAGAGAGAGAGAGGTCATATGCAGGTCTTTTCATGGCTAGCCTATTCGGTCCCTTTTTAAACCCAGTTTTAATACTAATGTAACCCTGTAAGCAATGACTTTCATGCGGCATTTGATGCTTTTTTCACCCACTTCAAAATGCAGTTCTTTACTGCGCAACGCCACACAGCTCTCTCAATGTGTTCACCAAAACTGACATAGCTCTTCCCTGAAAGAAGCAAACTGTAAATATTGCCTTGTTTAAAATTAAAAATCTACGGTGACGTGCTTACCACGGGGAATGCATGCCAAGGTTGTCCGTAATGCGCCAGCAATCGACGCTCCGTACTGCTCTGCTGATGTTCGCTGAACTCAGGCTGGGGTCGGAGAGCGCTGGGGGCAGGAGAAAGGTTAAAGGGAGGCAGGAAGGAGGAAGGTACGAAAGGAAATGAAAAAGAATGACAGAGAAGGGCATTGCACACTGCCCTCTACGAGGGCACTGCTCATGGGCTGCAAGCTGATCTGAGAACATTTGGCCTCTACAGTCCTTTTGGAAATTGGAACGATTTTACACAAAAATTGAGATTTCTGTCTTTTCCTGAGAAATCTTCCGTATTGGCCACACCAGGCCTGCATTTCTACGTGGGAACACAGTTGGCTGGAAATGAGTAGCAGCTGCCCTTTAACACAGGCGCGTGCTCTCCAGCTGGAAACCCACCCACCCATAATTGTTTCACACCCAGCCAGAATCACTCATTTCTGTTGTCAGCTGGGCCTCTGCAGGCATTTGGGCTTGTGACTTCTAGCCCGAGGGAACCCACATTTCTAAAATTTCTAAAGGGATGACCTGTAGGAAACAGTGGAATCTCCTAATTTTATTCCTCTCTGAACCTCTATAATACCTTATACAAAGCAGGTGCTCACTGAATTAGGTGGATTAAACATTTGAACAGATATAGACCCTGGGTGGCCTTGCCGAAACCCAGGCACACTACCACTGCTGGGACACGGGAGGCAGAGTGCCACTTACTACATTTTAGGCTCTGTCCTCTTGGTAGTGTTGGTGGAGAAGTCTCTAACTGTGTGTGGGGATGTGGGCCCTTTGAAAAGCATAAGTTACAACCAGTACATTATGAAACTCCTTTTGTTGGACAAATTTATTATTGGATTGAGATTTCAGTGCTTAATAAAAGAAACAGATAACTAATTAGTCATTTAATCCTGGTGAAGACAGTTTACCATTATGGGCCTCAGTTTCCATATTAGCAAAACAAGGATTTGTTGGGAGAGGGACCATTCTACACGATCCCACTCTAGCTTCCTCCAGAAGTAGGGTTGGTAAACTAGGGTTATTCCAGCACCTGCACAGTAACTGTCTTTATCATTAAGCTCGTTACTGACTTAAAAATAATTTTTTAAAATTTCTAAATTCCAATTAAAATAATCAACTGTGCATTTCTGATGTAGAAGGAAGTGGAAGATTTTGCAAATGCTATTTTCTCCCCTTCTTTATACATTTTTTTTTATATATATAACACCTGGCTTAGGTTGGTTAGGGCTCTGTGAAACTGTTAGTTTTTCTGAGTCACTTCCTTCAACCATAGCAGAAGCAAAAGTCCTGCGCAGAGATTAATGAAGACCTCTGTTACACCGCCTTCAAAGCATCTGCCTGCTCTCTAAGTCATGCACTAGCTAATTAGAGCAGAACAAAATGGGTGCCTTTCCTTTTTGGTAGAAAATTAAAAACCAAGAAACTGTTTCCCTTTCTTTTGATGTGACCTGACACCACTGTGCATATGAAGCATCTCCCGGATTGAAATGAAGGATAAAGAAAACACCAAAGTGCTAATTGAATTCATATCTCTTCTTCTCCCAGAAGCCAGAAAATCAGAACCAACACAGCAGTTTCACTTCTCAGAATCTAAATAACCCAAATGGGGCCCTTCTTAAATTAAAATCTTTTTTAAACATCTGAAACGGTTGCCAATCAGATCGGATTTGGCATACAAATTTGGTGTATTTCTGTGTATAAACTGTTTCTAGGAAGACAATTCCTAAAAGAGAAGCAAGAATATCGTTTTAGCAAATAATTTGTTTATCATGTAGCCAGTGACATGAAATCTGTGAGGGCTTAATCAAAAACTGCCAGAAGCTCTCATATCAAGTCAAAATAAGTGAGCAAAGATGAATTTCTTAGATGAGGATAGGTACCACCCATTTAGATCATTTCAAATCTCTCAAATTATTAAGAATATTTAAGTGTATTAGCTTTTTAAATGTTATTAAATAGTTGTAATGAACTATAACTCGTAAATAAATCTTCAACAGTAGCTCCTACTCGTTGAGTACCTATTCCATACTGGACACTATCCTTGACACTTTTCATATATTTACTCCTCGTTGCAAGCTGTCATTATTCCACCTTACATATGAGGTCTGTCCGGAAAGTATCCAGCCATTGTTAACATAAGTACAGTTTGCCAGACAACGATGTCACCTGGCAGCCAAGGAGAGTGGACTGTAACGCACATGCGTGAACAATGACTTCACTGCACTAGTCAGTGGGGCGCTAGACACCACGGAGTGAGCATGTGTCCTGCGTGGCAGGCGCATTCAAAACGACTGAGAGAGCAGAACAACAAATCTGCATCAAATTTTGCGTTGAGGTTGAACATTCCTCCGCGGAAACTATTCGGATGATTCAGGAGGCTTTCAGGGACGATGCACTGAGTGCAGCGCAAATAAAAGTGTTGCATAAATGCTTCAAAGACGGTCGAGAATCTGTCGAAAGTGATCCACGTTCTGGAAGC
>RJWJ010013810.1:15111-39282 GCA_004363605.1 Indri indri | reverse complement strand
GGGGCAAGTGCCGTGGCGTCAGCTTAGCTCACAGCAACCTCAAACTCCTGGGCTCGAGCAATCCTACTGTCTCAGCCTCCCGAGTAGCTGGGACTACAGGCATGCGCCACCATGCCCGGCTAATTTTTTCTATATATATTTTTAGCTGTCCAATTAATTTCTTTCTATTTTTGGTAGAGACGGGGTCTCGCTCTTGCTCGGGCTGGTCTTGAACTCCTGAGCTCAGGACAATCCGCCCGCCTCGGCCTCCCAGAGTGCTAGGATTACAGGCGTGAGCCACCGCGCCCGGCCTAGAACAACTTTTTTTAAAGGAACTCCAAAGTTGACAACCTTAGCATTAAACTAAATTTTTTTTTTTTGAGACAGAGTCGTACTCTGTTGCCCAGGTGAGTGCTGTGGCATCAGCCTAGCTCACAGTAACCTGAAACTCCTGGGTTGAAGCAATCCTCCTGCCTCAGCCTCCTGAGTAGCTGGGACTATAGGCATGCGCCACCACGCCTGGCTAATTTTTCTATATTTAGGAGAGATGGGGTCTCACTTATGCTGAGGCTGGTCTTGAACTCTTGAGCTCAAGCTTTCCTCCCACCTCAGCCTCCCAGAGTGCTAGCATTACAGGTGTGAGCCACCATGCCTGGCCAAAACTAAATTGTTGCTGTACGTAAGAAAACCAAAATGTTCATTAGAAAGAATAAAAACTGAAGTATTGTAAATGAGTAACACTTATCCTCTCAAAGTTGTATAAGCCTCAAAGAGAGAAAATAATAGAAACTGAAGTTCTCAGTGTTGACAATGGGTACAACCATGTAAACTCTTATTATTTAAAAAAATATTTTAAAACTAGATTTTCTTTCCCAACCTGGATCGATTTATGACTTAGATCTCCATAAGCAGAATTCAGTTGGGAAATTGAAATGTTACCACATACGAATATTTAATTCTCACGTGAAGTTGGAAACTCTGATACATGGGACCAAGGGACTACATAATCTGGTAATTACTTGGTGCTCTGCTGGACTCCAACATGGACAAGAAATGCAGTGTTTTGTGGAAATGAATCACCAGCATTCCTGTTTTTGCAAATGTTCTAGGTTTAAAAAAAGAATAAGAATCTCTTGAATTATTTATTACCATAATCAATTGCCCCGACATATATTTTATTAATTGATTGGAAAAGAGAAGGTCAGATATAATATTTTAAAATGCAATAGGGCTGCGTCAAGCTGCAGAAGAAGATGGCCGTCTCCACAGGAGTTAAAGTTCCTTGTAATTTTCACATATTGGAAGAACTTGAAGAAGGACAAAAAAGAGTAGTACTGTTAGCTGGGGCCTTAAAGATGATGAAGATATGACAGTGACACTTACAAAGTGGTCAGGCATGATTATTGGGCCACCAAGGACAAATTATGAAAACAGAACATACAGCCAGAAATTAGAATGTAGACCTAACTACCCAGAAGCTCCTCTGCCAGTTAGATTTATAACAAAAATTAGTATGAATAGAATAAATAATTCCAGTGGGATGATGGATGCACGGAGCATACCCAGTGTTAGAAAAATGGCAAAATTCATATAGCGTTAAAGTTGTACTTCAACAGCTAAGACATCTAACAATGTTCAAAGAAAATATGAAGCTTCTATAGCCACCGGAAGGACAAACATACAATAATTAATTTTAGTGTATCTCAAGCTTGTCTTAAATCAACAACCTTTTACTCACTCATGTTAATGTCTTGATTAAATATCACAATGCAAACTATCCACACATTAAGTAAAAGAATTCCAGCTGGTAAACATGACCTGGACATTTATAAGAAGATACTTAATATATGTACGCCCATTACGTGTTCACGTAACAGAAGGAAAAATGCAGCACAATTGTTTTTTTCTCTTGTTAAGGCACTGTCATGTAAACATAAACCTGGAATGCTCAAAATAGAATTCAGGTTTACAAGATGAAAGAGTGAGGAGAAGTGTCAGAGGGCAGGGAAGCAAGTGTGTTTCTGAAAAGTAAAAATCTCAAGAAGGAAAAACAGAAACGGCATGCTTTGTCCCTCTTGCTTAGTGAAAGAGGTGCAGCTGACATTGTTTAAAGTAAGCAAGAACAATGAATATTGTCACAATTTGTGTTAATTTTGGAGCAGTCTGGGTGCTGACTACTAGTAGTATCAAAAATATATTCAGGAATGTTTTGATACCTGTATTTATAATTAAAAATGTTGGGGAGTTGATGAGTTTCTGTTAAAAGCTGTTCCTGTGTGTTACATGTAACAGGCATGATAGATATTTGTTTATAGTGTTTGTTTAACATGCATTTAAGTTTAAGTGAAGTCAGCAAAAAGGAAATAGGTTTCTGGACGTGTGATTTTGAGATTAAAGTTGGTCTTAAAATGTAAAAAAAATAAAATGAAATGTGGTGACTAACCAAAAAATCCTCAATAGTACTTATATCTAGAAACATAATTTTGATATTAAGGTGGACAGCATGACATCACTGCAAATCAGAAGTCAAAATACAAATCCTAAATACAAATCAATTCATGCAGTCATAAATTGATGTTTAGAACAATTGATGTTCAGAACAAGGAAACTGATGATATATACATTTTCATTATATAATAGAGGAGGAGTAAGGCTATATGAAAATAATTCAACATGACAGTTGATTAAAGAACTATTCCCTTACAATGTTTCCAATAATGCATTTATAAAAAACTTCTTTTTTTGTGATTATAAAATAAATTTTCCTCTTTTAGCTGTGTCAGGTTTGGGGTTGTGAAGCAGAGGGACTTTGGAAGACAGGAATTGTGCTCCAGGAATATAGTAAATAGTGAGGCTTTATCCAGGTTTGAGAGAATCGAACAAAATGATTGTATTACTCTAATCAGTCTGCCAGTGTGGGCATTCAAAGATTTGTGAGATTTTGTCCCTGCTTTCAAACTTGTTGCCAGGTTGGGGAAGAGAGGCAAATAGTTATCAACAATTAGTAAGCAATTTCTGAATTTTGTGATACTATTCAGAGAAGGATAAGCTAGAATAGACTTAAGATGTAAAAAGAGGCAGCATAGGGAAGGGGAGATAACAGGGACTTGAACAGTTAATAATGTGTAGATCGAGCATTTCAGGTATAGGAACTGTCGTTACAAAGACCCAGTCCCTGGGTGTGCTGGGGATGGTGAGAAGACCCCTGACCCTACTAGAGAACTGTGTATTAGTTGGTAAATCATAGGAAATAACTCTTAGTTTTTGTTTTGCTAGATCAATAGTGCTTTTGAAAGGCAAACAAAGGATTGGCATTTTTTTGTTGTGTTTTGGGTTTTTTTGTTTGTTTTTTAATCTTCTTCCTAATGCTGGAGGGAAGGATCAATGGACAGTATTAGGAACAAGAGATAAATTGAGGTGGAAAATTAAAACAGAATGGAAGAGACAATTTCATTTGTGGCAAGAGAGTTGATGCTGAGGGAGACTCATCCAGAGGTTAAGGAGAACGAAAGAGCCTGGAGTCAGGACCGAAGCAACTGTGTTGGGAAGGTGATTAATGCAGCCGGCCACAGCCAAGGCAGTGTGGGACCTGCCAACCCAGGGTTCCTCCACACAATGGAGGCATCCCTGTCTCACACTTCATACCGGACCAGTTCGCACTTTGTCTTTCTGTCCTCCGAAAAGGTTGCCTTTGAATCTCAAGACTCAGTGTGACGAGTTCAGGGAACACGGAGCAGGGAGTGGATCAGTGTGTTTCTGGTCTGGTCCCTCATGTCCACAGCGTCTCCACGGGTGCTGCGGTTTCCTTTCCCTCTGCCTACAGTCCACTGCAGTTCACTTTGCCCTCAGTTTTTACTGATTTTCTCCTGATCTGCTTTCACTCTTTGCTCTGGAATGCCCCTTCCTTTCCTAACTACATTTGACAAAGTAAACATTTCCACCCTATGTCTCACTGATCTGTGAGTACCTTTGCTGTTGCTAACACAAGGAATTCGGACATGAATAAATGCTATACTATGCATGGCCCTTGGAGGCAGCTCTTTGTAGAACAGGAGACAGTGACAGGGGAGGGAGCACGGCTGGGCAATAAGGACCTTCTTAGGGATGAAGCCATGATGTGTCCCAGAGGCGGTCCTGAAGCAAAGTCATGATAACAGAAAGCACAATAAAAAGAAAAGGTAGAAATATGTACACATTGTGGAATGGCTAAACTGAGCTAATTAACATATGTATTACCTCACATACTTGCCATTCTTTTTGTGGTGCGAACACTTAAAATCTATTCTCTTAGCAATTTTCAAGAATATAATACGTATGATTTTTACTATCAATTAAAAATGAATAGGTAAAAATGTTTTCTAAAAATAAAGAAAGGTAGAGTAACATAAGAAGGGTAAACCAGAGAGAAAAGTAAAAGACAAGGAAAAATAGAGACATTTGTGAGGGAAGAAGGGCTGCCATCAGTGAAGACTTTCCTCTGGCGCAGATACCGTGGGAGCCACTTAGAGTAATGGAAGTGTCCCCTGGCAGGTTGCACCCTCTCATTCAACTTTACTGAATTCTGTCTCCTATGAAATGAAGATCATGGTAAAACAGAAAAGAAATGAAACAAAGAAGGACCCTTTGGTTCTGTGTATAAAATTAAGAAAAAAAAAAATATATATATATATAAAATATTTCTAAATAGAAGAGGGGAACTCTACACTGAAACATTACCTTTAAATATATATTTTAAGGGACATATATATGTATAAACCCATATATTATAGGTTTTTGAATTATGGTAACAAGACAAATTGAACTTCAATTTGTCTTCTATGAAATGATGTTTTGAAATATTTATTTTTATTCAATATTGCAAAGTAGTTCATATGGCTCAATCCTGAGGCGTTCTGCATTTGAAAGGCAAGATTTTTTCCTGTAGTTCTCAACAACACTGGTGAACTAGTGGGCCAAATATGTTTCTCACACTCCTCACACTGCTTCCTTCGATGCATGAAAAAAGTGGATTTCTTTTATCACTTATAATGATATTTAATGGGAAAAGATGAATATATGAGAAAG
Organism: Indri indri; assembly: GCA_004363605.1. NCBI lineage: Eukaryota > Metazoa > Chordata > Mammalia > Primates > Indriidae > Indri > Indri indri. The sequence continues at coordinate 34,239 of RJWJ010013810.1, read as the reverse complement.
TATTTTTAAAGAACATCCTTTTAAATTTTGAGTGACTGTACTCTTCCAAACATGCTTTATAATAGTAATAGTGTCTTATAGTTTCTAATTTTCAAAAGGCTTTCAAATGCATAATATTGTGTTAAATCAGTAGTTTCTTGACATATAGCATCATCTTAATATTCTAAAATAGGCAGTATATTAATTGTAAATTCAAATGAGAATATTAAATTCAAATGAATTATCATGTATGGAGTGCCCACTTTTTTCAGGCTGTGTTCAGATTAGCTTAGCAATAACAGCTAATATGTTAAGCACTCACACTCTGTTCCTGTAATCCTAACTTTATGAAAGTGAGGCTTATAGAAGTAAGTAACTACTTGCCAAGAAGACATATAACCGAGAAGTGACAGAGCCAGGATTCTTTGATTGTATTTATTCAACAGAGGTTTATTGGCATATTGGGCATATACTATGTGCTAGGAACTATTTTAAACCCTGGTAATACAGTAGTCAAAAAAACTGACAAGATTCATACTTTCATGGGATGTAGTCTGTCTCTAGAGTCCTAGTTCTTAATCAATTTGCTATGGTGCCTACCTTACATATGTAGCATCATAACCACTCTGTGAAGTGCTTGATTTATCCCCATATTATGGTAAGGTTCTGAGGCACCTTGGACAAATTAACATTCCAAGGCCACATGGCTCTTTCACCCTCCAAAGCCATTCCTATTATCCCACACTGCCTCCAATATAGAAACAGACATTGGCTAAAAAAAAAGTAAACTTTTATATTACAAATAGTATTTGTTTTATAAGTTTCTTGACCAGCAATTCACTATTTCAGAGGCTAAATGTTCCATAAAGAAGAGTTGCCACAGGGTTAATCTGGATTGACATGCTTCGGGAATCCCATTAAATTATTTCTTTGTTTGGGAGTCAGTTTAGTTAGTGACACAAAAGAGACTGCTATTGCTTTGGCAAAAACAAAACGACAAGAAGAACTTATTTGTTTAGTACAATCTTCCTGAATGGCAGTGAACTCTATGTCATCTTAAATAACAGATTTTTAGATGCAGGCTTTTGAAACTGAAAATCACATCTGTGAAAAATGTCATGGCTATACATGGCTTCCAAATCTTTCTCGGGGATGACTTTGCTTTTATTTTTATTTTTATTTTATTTTATTTTGTTCCAACTGCTCCTATAGATATGAATTTGCTTTTAAATTTTAAACAAACATACAGTCTGTGTTTCTTTTTGTGTTGCTATTCCTATACTCCTTAAGTTTTAAGTAAATCATCAATTACCATGTTACTCTTTCCAACAAATTTGAAACTTTGTTTATTAAATAGAAGACAAAATACTTAGGAAATTTATTGGAAAGAAGTTTTTTGGTATGCAGCAACACCAGAAATATACTTTCTCATTCCAAACTTGGCATATCTCTACCAATCACAAAATCTAGTCTGGGCTTACTTTCTGTCAGTTGTATTAAAAAACCAACAGATATATTGAATATTTTTTCCATGCTTTCCTTTTCTTGTGCCTGTACAATATTCTGGTTTAACTCCCAGACTGAAAATAACTCTTTTAGACAAAACAGTTTGCAACACACACCCACGATATCTAAAACAATATTTATAAGAAAACTTCTTGTAAAAATATTTTCTAAACATATAAAAGGTAATATGGCAAACTCACATATTCATATGCTTAAGAAAAATTGTATTAATTTTTTCTAGGAAATAAATAACCATTACAGGGGTCGTTGACGATAGCTTTATTTGCGAATTACCTGTGAATAGACAGAAAAGTGAAACTGGTTGAATGAAGTCTTGAAGGAAAAAGTTAGTGTTAATCATCAGATATATCTAACCATTGCTTTTAATATTTCTTCTTTTTGGAATAATGATATAGAAGGAAGAGAAAGTCTTTTGGAAAATAATATAATCATCCTGAGGATTTTATTGACTGTAGTGTAAAATCTAATCAATCTATATACCTTTAAAAATTTATGTTTAAAAAATACCTAAAATACAGTCAAAAATCTCTGTTATTACTGGTTTCTGACCTATATGACTACTACCACTGAAACCTTAACACCCATGTAAATTTTTAATTTCTATTGACTCCAAAATATTTACCTGTATCTTGTTTATCTTGTTCAAAAACTTATGTTTTATGCTGTCAAATGTCATTGAATTTAGTCTCTTATTCTTCTGACAGTATTTCCTAGGAAAAATATACCACCTATCAGTTAAAGATTGAGATTCAGAATTGCCTTTTTAGAAGAACTTATTTGTCATTGTTGTAAGTTTGTTACTATTTTTAGAGAAAATGGAGCAAAGGAAAGAAGCGTGTTTAATAAAGGTTTTTTATTCAATTAACAAGATTTCAGTTACTGGAAGAAAACACTTCCAATATTTGTATAGTAGTGAAAACATTGTTTTGATCCAGGGGGCAATATAAGGGAAAGAAAGAAGAGAAGAGGAAACAGAAAGAAATGAGAAAGGAATGGAGAACATGTCTTAAAATTAGGTTTGAATTGCGTCACCCTTGAGGATCTGGTTACATGTACCTAAGAAACTGAAAAGGGGTTTGTATCCTGACTGGAAAAACAGTAGAGTGAATGAAAAAAATGGAAGGCAGATAGAGTGTGGTATGATCTATAAGAAATTTTAACTTTTGCTCCTAATAAATACTCCATCCATTGATAGCATTTTATTAACCTAATTCTCCAGTATAGCTTCTAAGACCTAATATTCATATGTAGATTATATAAATCAGATTTTTAAAGGACTGTATTCTGGAAAAAATGTTCAAATTTAAATGAAGAAAATTTGATGTGGAAGTTATTTGAATAGAGAATTTAAGTTTATATGGAGAAAATTTTTCCAGTGATGCCTTGTGAATCGCAATGCTCTCTTTCATCTCTATGCACATGCAAATTAATGTAATACCTACTAAGTGCAGGGCATTCAACACTTTCAAAGAAATCAAAGTGTGATTGCTATCCATGTATAGTAGGTAAAGATCTGTTTCAAACCTACTGGCAGGAGCTGGGAAACAGACCTTTGATTATCATCTGATGGAGTGAAGCAAAGCTCCTTGGTATGAAAAGCAAAGTGTGAGGCTTATTGTGCTCAGGTTTCAGACCATAGAAAACCTTGGACTTGGAAATCAGCTACATCTGGGTTTAATGTTAGCATTTTCATTTCATGTACTAGCTACGTAATTTTGGGCAAGTTACACAGCTTCTCTCAACCTTTGTTTCGCCATCTGTAAAATGGACTTAATAATACTTAGCCACAAAGGTTCATTAGCATTAGATGAGGTGATGTAGGTGAAAGTTCCCTGCAGTCCCTGACACGGTAGACAATTGAGAAATGTGTGGGACAGTGAGAATGACTTTGCAATGGTGTGCTGCACTGCAAGTAGCTTTTCTTGTTGAAATGAAGCGTGTTCTATGTGAGAAGAACGTTTTCTCAGAAGATAAGATGTTATTTAACCTGCCGCTTTTGTCATTGGCAAAGGTTAAGCTTACAGAATGTACAGAAATTTTTGATTCATTGCAGGTCAGCCTATCGCATGTCTTCAAGGCCATTCCCATAGAATTTAAACTAGAATTGCAGAGTTGAATGAAATTTCACTTCCGGTTTATTTTAGTCCTCCAGATAGACCCAGTATTTAGTTTAAACATCAGAGAAGACTTTTGGATGTACCCATATGATAAACCATTGTTTCAGGTTTTCATTTGAATTTTTCAATATCCCATCGACTAAACTTAAATAGCTACTGATTTTTTTTCCACTTGATCTCTCACTTTTCATGATCATCACAATAGCTTTATCCATAGAAATACACAAAACAGTATATTACTCTGATTCAAAGTTGCTAGAAAATATTTGTTCCATTCCCCAGCTAGAAGAAGAAAAGTTTCAGTGCAAATGTAGCCTATGTATGCGTATGTGTTTCTGTGAATTGAAATGTAAGGTTATATAGTGTTAGCATTTTCTTTTCCTGGCATTTATGTGACACACAACTTAGATAGATACAGAAAACCGATGTCATGCATCTGAATCTGCCCTAGTTAGGAAAGTGAAAGGAAATCACCTCTTCAAACTTGATTATGCAGAATATGAAAAATCCCTTCAAGATCCCATTTTGTTCATGGTTTCCTGGCCAACATTTAGTACTATTTTCAAATGGAATTACTAAGGCTTAAAAAAATATAATTTAAGGGAAGCAGAAAAGCACTTGGTCCGTTGTCCCCCAAATGCATTAAAAATATCCCCTTTGTAAGGCATGTTGGAGGAATGTGCAAATTACAAGGCTAGTGAGAGCCACTCGTGAAAAATACTGTGCTGTATCTTCATGTGATGTTTGAGGCAAATACTGGAGGTAACTACTACCCACATTTCTTTCACAATCATTTCTGAAGATCAACTAAAAATGCTGTTAACTGTAAGAGACTCAATCTGTCAAAATGTATTAAGGTGACATACCATTAATGCTAGTTCAACCTAAAAAAATCATCCTGTAATGAAATGCTTTATATAAACTCAGGAAATTCACAGTTCTCTACTAAATTAGCCAGTATTTGAGGCCTGTGGTGGTGTGGTATAGAAATGATAATTTGACTCCCTGCAGTAGCTTGGTAATGGCCCCTTAATACTTCTCCATGGTTGTGTTTGCTTCTGCGAATATGTCTTAGGGACCTAGAAATGACTTTTCTCCAAAGTGAGAAAGGGATTTGGAAGAAGCAGGCAAGGGCAGAAAGAAGGGACATTTATTTTTCTTGTCTACCTCCTAACACTTCTGCCTACCTCATAGAAACACAGACATCGACATACACACATAACGCATGTACACTTTGAACTGAGGCTTTCCTAGAAAGCATTTTTAAAGTGACTTTTTTTTTTCAAAATGAGAGCAGCAAACCCTGAATCCAGTGCCCCTACTACCCTCATGGTCAGGATACTTAGAAATTGAAGTCCGAGGTGTGGCTCAGGAAAGAACTGGAAAGATGGACCTTGTGTCAGGTGATGGAAGGGAGTGAGAAGATGGACTTGCCACACATTGAGCCTCCCTGAGCCTGCAGTACCCATGGTGACACTGATCTGCAGTGTGGATTAGGGGCTGCTCTTGTGGCTTCTTCTCCTGAGATGTACCCACAAGACCCTCATCCCGGCCTGTCTGTGGTCCAAGATCTCTCTGGATCAGTAAACACATTTTATTGGTACTCTAAAGGCTCCCAGACCAAGCCTTTATGGCTACATTTTGCCCCTAGAGGAACATAGTGCCTGTGTGACACAGATCGAGCCAGATTAGGCAAGCCAAAGGTCCAGCACCCGTGCCAGAAACAGGCGGTTCTTTCTTCTGTATTTGGTTCTGCGTTGGTTAGTGGTTGTCATGCTCAGTGGATGCTCCTTGTCCCTGAGCTCACTCAGCTTCTTTCTTGGATTTGGTATGCCCATAACCCATCTGTGAGCTTTGAGTCCTTAGTTCAGAGGAAAAGACTAGATTAAATTGATATCATACAAATGAGGGCCAGAACCAGATGAAAAATACCTGCAATACTTTATATCCTTCTAAAACTTGATAATGAAGCACAGTTAGACTTTACAAAGGTCAAATTTGGGGGAAAATAGAAGCTGGCGTGCTCTCCTAATGATTTATTATTTGATCAAATTCATAGCCTTTGTCTGATCAAATTATTAGAACCTTGTTCAGAGGCATTTATCATTGAGGAGTTCTTAAATTTGAAGCGAGTGATGGAGAGTACTTTCTCTTTACCCCACATGAAAGTCAGAAATAAAAGGGACTCTTTTTCAGGAGCAGAAACTTCATGACCCAAGGGTCTTAATGTCACAGTTCTCAAATCAAAGATGGCTCTACAGATAGGCAGATGGGATGATCATGCAGAATATGCCATCTGAAGAGTGCTTTAAAACCCGGAATAGCTTTTCACCACCCAACTTGACTCCTCCTGACTTGAAATCCCCTTCGTTAGGAGGGAACTTAGTCTCTACAAGTCCCTACTGCGTGGGTGAACTCTCTGACCTTCCTTTTAGTACAGATCACTTTATCAGATTATCTAACTAACATTTGTGGCTCTGATATGATAAAATGTAGTTAAATTTCATTGAAGAAAGAGAATACATGTGAAATTTATATCCTCGTTATCATTTTTATCCCCTTACAATTGTGCTCAAGTATTCCTATTATCTGACCCTAATTTTTATTTCCGATGTATTTTCTACTTTTCCTTCATGTTCCGTTCATTGGCCTTCTAACTATTCCCCGTGTAAACCTTACACTTTCCCACACCTGTGACTTTGTTCATTCTTTTCCCGAAGCCCTCACAAATGTCACATTCTTGATAATTTGTCCATTGGTAGAAGAGATCTCCTGAGACAGCTGTACACAGTAAATATTTTAGCTCCACTGAGCAGTTATGAGCCATTGAGTGTTTCTTGAATTATAATGTGCCTAAGAATTACCTGGAGTGCTTGCCAGTGATGGAGATTTTGTAGTCCCACCTCAAAGATTCTGAGTTAGTAGTTCTATAAGAATCCAGAATATGCATTGTTAATAAGTCCAATGCGGGTGATTCCAGGACCACTTTAAGAAACACTGCTCTAAAAACATCTTTCATTTGCTTTTTAAATTTCTGGCAAAAGACTTATAAGAAAACGTTCTTTTTCAAAACAAAAATTTCATTTTGTCATTAATTTCTGGAAATTTCATTCCAGAAACATTAGAATGCAGACGTTTTTATCCTCTACCTTCCTCGCTGGGTTGAAAGTATTTAGAGGGAAGGTAGCTTAATGCGAGTTAATAAAATTGCTATTAATCACTTTTTGAGAAACTGTAAGAATCCTAAGAACATGCTGTAATTTGCATCACTTTTGTATTGCTTCTGCCACCTCTGTAGTTAAAGAGTAATAAAACAACTGTTTATGAAAAGGGCAGGTTTAAGATGAAAATAAGTCTTTTGCAAAACTCAGGAAACATTATCAGAGCCTGTGGACTGTGCTCTTCCAACTGGAGAATCCTGTATTTGTAATAAATTCCTTTTGCTTTGGATGAGTTCTGCATTTTCAATGAGGTTAACTTGGCAACATTCTAGTTGATTTTAATAAAAATAGCTGCTTTGAGGACAGGGAGCTGAGGTTGCCAAATTTACAGCTGCCTTGCACAATTACTCTTACACCTCCTTCAGGGCTACTTAGAACCAGTAAGCAAATTAAGTGTATCGATTGCAATTTTGTTGGACTAACCCTGCTTTTTTTTTCTTAAGGAATAAACTTGATTCCTTTTAGTATGTGTCTGTTCAGAGTGATCTCTTTTCTTTTCAGCCATAACACAAAGACAACATCATGGCTGGATCCACGACTTGCGAAAAAGGCTAAACCTCCAGAAGAGTGCAAAGAAAATGGTAGGTTATTAAGTTTTTATGGTGTTTCAGCAATGCACTTTGAGAATGTTTGTGTTTCTTACAAGAGAGTCTCACTTAAAGGAGCAATAATCTAGTTGAAACAATTTTGAAGATGTAATATTTAATGCTCAGACAGGAGAGAGAATTAACTCGGCATTTTAGCAGGGCCATGTGGTTTTGCTTTTTCTCTCTGAGGAGAATGTGCTGAATATCACATCTCTGTCATCTCTGTTGGTTCTGTTTGACTCCTGGCCTGACTTACCACCACCTACTAAGGACTTTTTGCTTGCAAAATGTCTCTCTGAGGACTCTGATCTTTTAATTAGAATCAGATATGATGCATAAGAGAAACAGAACTGTGGAACTATAACATTTGTTTTGTTTTCAAAGGCATAGCATTCTGCCAGTTATTAGGGAATCAGTATTATAAAGATATATAAATATATCTTTATGTATACACACTTTCCTTTAATCAAACCTTTAAATAAAATAGCTAATTGCATGAATGTCTTAGATTATCTGTAGTATTTTCTAGTTCTTAATATAATGATATTGACTTGCTTAAAAATGGACTGTTTTTATGTATGGGAAGAATTTTTTAAAATAATTTTGAGAACTAGATAAATGTAGACCTTATTTTTAAACTAGTAAATTGTATAGGTGAAGTCTGTTACTAATGGTATTTGTAATTTAAAAAAATATTGAGTTTAATTTTAAAACAGCATTTGTAGTTTAGGTAAAATGATAAATAGCATACTCTCCTGATAACTTATCGTTTGACCACATTATGTGATCAAATTATTAGAGCTCTGTTCAGAGGTACTTGTCATCGAGGAGCTCTGAAAAGTGAAGAAAGCGACAGAGAATATTTAAACTTTAAAAAAAGTTTTAAAAAATCTCTAATTCTAAAATGCTTTCATTTTAATAGTAATTCTGGCTTTCTCAGATAGTATCCAGATAATATTATGCAATCGTATGTTATAAGATAACTGTTCACAAGCTAGGTATACTACTGAGTTAAATTAAAAATTAGAGATTGCAATTTGTATGAACATACATAAATGCACAAATATCCAGTTTTTAATCAATATCTATATTTAATTTTATATTCATAGCCATCCGTATCCCTTTTGTATAGTAGTACAATGATGTGTGGTTGAATCACATAAGTTACTGCCTGACCTGGACTTTTGTACATGATTAGGTTACCTTTCATTGCCACCAATAAGACGTGTTACAAATTGTGATAGTTTGAATATTAAGAAGACCTGATCTGTTGTATCTAAGAGGTATAATTTACTTATGCCACAGATGTGAAACCTTAGTATATCCTAATTAAAATGAATTTAAAAATTTTACAGTTCTGTGACATATTGAACTTCTCAGCTGTCTTATTCCTTTGAGTTCTTTTCATTATAAAAGGCTATTAAAGTCAAATTTTACAATCCTGCAAGAGACGCAGGCATAGCATGTTGCATAATTATAATAGTTTAGTGTTATCAATTTTTCCCACATCTGTACTTTATCAGTCTTCTCAGGATGGTAGATGTCTAAAATATGATGCCAGTGTCCTCTGAACCATGTATCAGTGAAAAATGAGTCCTAGAATTCAGTTTCTAGCTCAGAATGATTTATAACTGGTCAATTACTGTTTGTTTTCATTTTCTGCAAAATAAATAATTCATAGGCTTTATTCCATATATTACTGAAGTGTTTTACAAAGGAAACTTATATGTAGTTAGTTAGAATTCTATTATTCTGGAAACACTTTAAATTTTCTTGCCAAGAAAAGTGCCTTTAGGTAATATTGTTACTTATGTTTTATTTTTCTTTTCTTTAAATAACATAGATTAATATTACTTGCAAAATATTGGATGTTGATGGTTTGCTATTGCTGCCAGTTAAGTCAGGCTTCTTTATATGTATCATACTTTAGCTCAGACCAAACAAACTTAGTGCAGTAATTTTCTGAATGCTGGAATGTATGTAAAATGTATACTAAAAAAAATTGTAGAGGCTCCAGATGATAATATCCTTTTCTAACAAAGATTTACCCTTCCTCTACTAAACAGATAGAGTGAAGGCTAATTACCCTAATCCAATCCAGACCAACTTAAGGTTAGGTAGAGCTTTGGTAAGATACATCTATCTCTGGTTTACCCCTGTTCTTAGGATGTTTGCCCACCAGGGTTTTCAACTAACAGCCTGGGGCAGGTTGGCAAACTTTTTCAGTGAAGGGCCAGGTAATAAATATTTTAGGCTCTGCAGGCCCTCCATTCTCTTTGCAACTACTCATTGTGCAAAAGCAGCCCAAATCAATACACAAAAGTCATGGATGTGTTCTAGTAAGTTAGGCTTTGTTTATGGACACCAAAATTTGAATTTCATATACTGCCATATAACAAAATGTTATTCTTCTTTTAATTCTTTTCTCAACCATTTAAAAGTGTATATACTTTTCTTAGCTCATGGGCCATGCAAAAATAAGTGTGGGCTAAATTTGATCCACGGGACAAACCCTAATCTGCTGTGTTCTTGTATGGCTTTTCTCTTGGCAGATCTTGAACACAAATAATTTTTAATATTTTTCTTCTCAGGATTGTAGGACTGCCAAAAATCTGGGGTGCTTTTTGGGAGTTTCAGCTTAGCTTTTTGCCTTTAGATCTGTCAGCTTCAGAAATTGACAAATGTCAGGAGATAATTGGCTAAATGTTTGAGATCTCTCACATCTATATTAATCACTCCAATCCCTTAAGATTCCTCAGCTCTCTGCTGGTTTCTCTAAAGCCCAGCTATGTCCTTCTTCCCAGGCCAAGTCTAGGCTCTTCCAAGCACCCGGAATCAACAAAATCAGTTGCAAATTCTTCCCTCAACTCTCTAGGGTTCTCTTTGCTTGAGAATCTTAGACCTTCTAGACCTTGTTGCTTCAGCAGGTCTCTGATCCCTTTAAACTGCTTCTTTTTTACATTTTATCTAGATTTTCTGTTTTTTCATGGGTTATAAGCTACTCTTTCCATCCTATCTGGAAGCAGAAATTTTAGTGATATAATTTTTTAATTTGCACAGTTTAGACTTTATTTGGCTGCATATCATAAATTTTTTATTATTATCAGAATTTATATTTTAATCACTGAAGATATGTTGTATATCTACGCATACTATGTATGAATGTATGTAAGTACATATGTATGTGTATGTAGGTATGTATCTGTAAGTGTGTGCATCTTCAGATCTGTTTACATAGGTGCATAAAGTTAATTCCTTGGTCAACTATATTATAAGAGGAAGACAAGTGAAAGAGAGATGGGAGGAGACACCAATCGATTTAAACTATTCTTGGACTAGAGGAAAAAATAGCAAATGTTTTCTCAACGGTAACACAGGGAGAAAAGGAACACAGATGGCTCAGTACAAATACATATTAAACAAACACTAAAGCAATCATTTTGCCTTTTTATTTCAAGGATAATACAGCTACTAAACGTAAAAACAAACTTCCTTCTCTCACAATACAGTTAAAAATACCGAAGTCATTGTGTTCTGTGCATTTGCCATAGCTCTGTGCATTTTTGGAGTTTTAGTACCAAGTCTACATGGCAGGAAAAATGTCTCCACCTACTACTGGATTCTAATATTAGTATTTGGAGGAGTGCTGTTTAGCAAGCCAATATAGTATTTTTGAAAATGTCACAGAAATAGCAATTAACTATTAAATAATTTGGATGCAAGGTTGGTTAAACTGTGTGTAAAGCACCATCGTATTTGTCTCCTCAGAACCTGTGGTGTGGGATTTCTCCTGAGATATATCCAATCACAGACTTTCCTGTGGCAACACATCCCACAAGAGTCACTGAGTTAGTTTAATATCAAAAATGAAGTAAGCATGGTAGGCCCCTTCTTTTCTTAAAGTTGAAATATTTTTAAACCTAGTAGAACCACACTATTATGTTGAGGAAAAGAAGTTGTCTAGGATTTGGAGTCAGGGAAAACTCTGTTGCAACCCCAGATCTGTGGGCTCTTGAACAAGGTTCTTAATTTCTGGGCACCTAGGTTTTCTTACCTGGAAAATGGGAATTATACCTACTTCATGCAGGTTTAGCTTCACATACAAAAAGCACAGTGTTTATTGCACCGTAAATTTTAAATAACTGCTTACTTCCTTTCCTCGAGGTATTATAGTACTCTGAGCCAGCAATTCAGCCTCATAGAACAAGGAGGGAAAAAATTCAGAATAGTTGCCCTACGTTAACAGCTTTGAATTGCTCTAGTCTAGAGTATTCCGGATAGATGGAAATGAACAAATCCATGTAGGCTAAAATTATTCATCTAGCTAATTCCAGCCTGATATTAATTAATGCATTGGGGGGTGTTCCCCCTTCATTCTGTTAAGCTGTCTCTAAATTCTCATGAAGTTGTAATTACATCTGTACGAACTGGTTGGCTTCATTTCTGTATTTAACATCCACAAATTATAAGTGAGTTTTCTTATGTTACTACAGAAAAAAAAAATTACATAATCTTAACCCATTTACCTGCACGAGAACTGCCTTTCAACTGGAATTAACTAATGCTTTGAACTATTACTTAATCTATCTTTTTAAAAATATGTGTCAAAATGCACATGAACAAAGACAGCATAATCCATGTTTTATAATATTTATTAAATGGAATTTTTTTCAAGAGGAGGTTGACTTTCTAAAATAGTGGAAAAAACAATTAGTTTCCATTTATTTCTTAAGTGAGTTTTATATAACTGACACACAGATTAAGAGATGCATACTTTTGTGTTCCTACTTCAGATTCCATTTCTGTACCACATAATTTATCTCCCCTTAAATAGGGGCTTTGGCCTGTTTTCTCATTAAATTCATTTTGATAATTAGGGACCCTAATTTCTCGAGAAGATTAAGTGTTACTAAATTAATTTTACTTTTAAATATTTATTTTTTCTGATCTGATAAACCAGCTAAGATTATGTTTGTAAAGCACCTTGGAATTTTCCCACTGGAAAGAACTCATTAAAAGAGATTTTAACAGTATTAAATATTCAACTACTAAAACTTCAAAATTGTGATAACTTATATGTGAATATTAAACATCTATCTTTATTAACTAATTTGAATGTTGTTTTGTTTCTGTATTGATATTTTAGAGGTTTTTTTCAAAAATTAGGAAATGTCAAATAATAGAAGCAGCTAATTCTTTTTTAGCTGACTGGTAATTACTCTTAGAAGTGTTTAGAAAATATGGAGCTCAAGAACACATTCTGCCACATTGATAATTTAGTGTAGTAAATTGGGAACATTGACATCACTACAGGTTATGTGTGGTGGCAGCACTGATTTGATTGAAGTTACTACCATGTGCATTGACTCCACGTAGATGATAACTATTTGTGCTGGGTTGAGTATGTGCACTTTCTACCCTCGTATGAGATTTGCAAACTTTTCTTTTGGCTTTATGTCATATCCCAAAGGCATACTACTGGGTTGGCTTGCACCTGCAATGTAACGGAAGAAGCCATTTGATTTGGCAGGTGTGTCAGAGAGAGAAGGATTGGAGAATGGTGGCAGATGAACTGCCTTCTTCGGTATTTGTGGCTCAGGAATACTCAGAAATACCAACATTTTAGAAATATAAATCTTTTGTGGATGAAATAATGCAATTTATCCAAAAAAAATCACGTAGGATGGATATTCCACTGTTGTGCACCAGTGCCAAATTTTGGGTCATTTGTGGCTGGAATTTGTTTTAATTGGTCCTAGTATCTATTCTGGATTGGTTGATAGCCAGGCACAAAAATTAAGTATTTCAAATATCATTCCTGCACTAAGTATTTATATATTTTGCCCTGCTACCTGTTAATATTTATTGTGGCTATAAAGTAACACCTAAATAAGGATTATAAAATTTTGTCTTACTTTGTTTCTTGATTGCTTAAGTTTACTTTTATGTTTAGGAATGAGTTATATCTTGTCCTTTCTCCTTAATGCATATAACTTTTCAAATAATCTTAACATCATCAAATGTTTGCTCTGCACAGTAGCAGAATGATTTCAAAATGTTTTAAATATGACTTCTTAAAAACTTGTTTATCTTGAAATAAATTCATAGGAAATTGCAAAGGAATATACAGGGAGGTTCTGGACACCCCTCTCAAGCCTCCTCAGTGTTAACTTACGTAAATACAGTATAATATAAAAACTAGGAAATTGATACTGATACAATACAGAGAGCTCATTCAGATTTTGCCACTTATACAAGTAGTCATTTATGTATGTGTGTGTGTGCACGTGTGTGTATGTTTGTGTCTGTAGTGCCATGTGATTACATCGCATGTGTAGGGACCACAGTCACAATTCAGAACTGTTCCATCACCACAAGGCTCCCTCCCATCTCCCCCCCCTGCCCAATCTCTAGTCCTTGACAACCACTAATCTGTTCTCCATTTAAATAACTTTGGTATTTCAAAAATGTTATGTAAATGAAATCACACAGCATGTAACCTTTTGAGATTGGCGTTTTCTACTCAACATAATTCCATTGAAATACATTCTGGTGTGTGTTTCAATAGTTTTCTACTTTTTGCAGATGTGTACTATACCATTGCACTATGGCCTGGATGCACCACAGTCCGTTTAAGTGTTTACCCATCAAAGAACTTCTGGGTTGTATCCAGTTTTTAGCTAATAAAAATAAAGCTACAATGAACATTTGTATATAGGTTTTTATGGGAACTTAGGTTTTCGTCTCTTAGACAAGTGTCCAAGAGTGAGATTTCTGGGTTTTATGGTAAGTGCATTTTAGTTTTAGAAGAAACCAAACTGTTTTCCAGAGTGGCTGTACCCTTTTACATTCTCACCAGCAATGAACAAATGATCCAGTTTCTCTGCATCCTTGCCAGCACTTGAGGTTATGTCTTTTTTTTTTTTTTTTAATTTCAACCAGTCTGTATAGTGAGACTACTTTTTGGTTTTAATTTGCATTTCCCTAATGGCTAATGATATTGAACATACGATCTCATATGATTTTGCATATGATTATTTATCATATATATATCCTAATTGGCAGCATGTCTGATCGTATCTTTTGCCCAGTTTGTTTTTTAAATTAGTTTTAAAAGTTCTTTATGTATATAAGTCCCTTTACGAGATATGTTGTTTACAAACATTTAATTTGTCCTTTCATCCTCTTAACAGGATCTTTTGCAGAGAAAGGATTTTAATTTTGATGAATCCAGCTTATCATTTTTCCTTTATGAATCAGATTTTTGATATTAAGTCTCAGAACTCTTCATATAGCCCTAGGTCTCATAATTTTTTCTCATATGTTTTTTCCTAAATATTGTGGCGTTTATGTTTTACATTTAAGTTTGTGTTCTATTTTTAGTTAGTTTTTGTATAAAGTATAAGGTTTAGGTTGAGGTTCTTTTTTTCTTTTTTTTTTTTTGCCCATGGATGTCCAACTGCTACAGCACTATTTGGTTTGAAAAGGCTGTGCCTATGCTTCTTTCATTGAATGGTTTGTGTACCTTTGTCATAAATTGTTGGTTTCCATTGATTTATGCATCTGTTTCTTCACTCATGCCACACTGTCTTGATTACTGTAGCTATACAATAAGCTTTAATATTGGGTAGAGTGATATTTCCTGCTTTATTCTCTATCAAAATTATTTTAGGCCGGGCGTGGCGGCTCACGCTTGTAATCCTAGCACTCTGGGAGGCCGAGGCGGGAGGATTGCTTGAGCTCAGGAGTTTGAGACCAGCCTGACCAAGAGCAAGACCCCGTCTCTACTAAAAATAGAAAGAAATTAGCCAAACAACTAAAAACAGAAAACATTAGCCTGGCTTGGTGGCAAATGCCTGTAGTCCCAGCTACTCGGTAGGCTTAGGCAGGAGGATCGCCTGAGCCCAGGAGTTTGAGGTTGCTGTGAGCTAGGCTGATGCCACCGCACTCTAGCCTGGGCAACAGAGTGAGACTCTGTCTCAAAAAAAAAAAAAAAAATTATTTTAGCTACTTTGCCTTTTCATATAAATTTTAGAATAAACTTGTCTATGACTACAAAAATCTTGCTGGGATTTTGATAGGAATTACGTTCAACTTCTATATTAATTTGAAGAGCACTGATGTCTTTACTGTGTTTAGTGTTCCAATCAATGAACGTAAGT
Source organism: Indri indri (assembly GCA_004363605.1). Lineage (NCBI taxonomy): Eukaryota > Metazoa > Chordata > Mammalia > Primates > Indriidae > Indri > Indri indri. The sequence continues at coordinate 18,646 of RJWJ010013810.1, read as the reverse complement.
CTTTCTGATTATTTAAGCCTTTTTTTGAGTTCTTTAATGAGCAATTTATAATTTTCAGCAAAAATATATTACACATATTTTATCTAGTGTATACCTAAGCCTTTCATTTTCTTCGAAAAATGTAAGTGGTATTTTGTTTTTAATTTCACTTTCTGGAAGTTCATTGTTAGTTTATAGAAATGCGATTGATTTTGGTATGTTGGTTTTAGATCCTATGACCTTGCCGAACTCATTTATTAGTTATAGGACTTTTTTTAGTAGATTCCTTGTGATTTCTACGTAGACAATTTTCCATTGATATATTTATTATTTAAACTGTTGATATAGTCAATTACATTGATTGATTTTCAAATATTAAACTAACCTTGCATACCTGGGGTAAGTCCCACATGTACATGGTATATAATTCTTTATATATACTGTTTTATTCAACTTGCTAATATTTTATTAAGGATCTTTGTGTCTATTTTCATGAGAAATATTGTTATGTAATTTTTCTTTTTTGTACTATTTTTGTCTGGTTTTGGTATCAGAGTCATACTGGCCACATAAGTTGTAAGCATTCTCTCCTCTTCTGTTTTCTGGAAGAGGTTGTATAAAATTTGTTTCAGTTCTTTAAATGTTTGGTAAAATGCTCCGGTGAAATCACCTAGCCTACGGATTTTTTTCAAGAGGATTTTAATTACAAAATCAATTGCCTTAATGGTTGTGGGATTATTCAGGTTATGCACTTCATCTTGTTTTAGTTTTGGTGGTTTGTGATTTTACAGGAATTGGTTCATTTCTTCCAAGTTGTTGAATTAGAAAAAATTGGCACATTTCTTTCAGGTTGTTGAATTTTTTTAGTAAATTCCATGGATCTGTCCTCAATTCCACTATTCTATCCTATAATGTCCACTCTGCTACTGAACCCACCCAACGAGACTTCAATTCCTATTACTTTATTTTTCCGTTCTATAATTTCTATTTAGTGCTTTTTTGTAACCTCTATTTCTTTTCTGAGATTTTTTTACTGGTTTCAAGAGAATTTAAAATTGCTTGTTAAAGCAATTTTAGGATTGCTGCTTTAAAATCCTCATCAGATAATTCCAACATTTGAATTTTCTTGATATCAGAGTCAGGTATAAGATGTCATTTGTCGTTCAATTTGTGATTTTCCTGGTTCTTGGTATGATGAATTATATTCGAATTTATCCTGGAATGTTTATACAGACTCTTTTTAAATGGACATTTAACATAAAATCTGTTTAGCAGACAGTGTTTCTGTTTTGGTTTGTTATGTAGGTTCTGGCCTGTTTTGTAGGCTGTAGTTCCAAATGCAGTTTAGTTTTCAGAGCTCTTGCAATACTATTTTGGTCTGCTCAGTCCTTCTGACTTGAGAGCTCCTTATATATCCCTGCTGGTGCCACTTGCAAGTTGCAGAATGTACTTCCCCAGGCCACTTGTTGTCACTAGTAGGCATATGAGGTACTGGATCTGTGAGATGAAAAGTGTTTTCCCTGGCCAGTGTTCTCTGCCCACATGGTACTGCAGGTGTGGGCCAGAGGATAGGTCACCCACATGGGATTCAATGACATCGCCACCGCAGGTGCATCAAGCTGCCACTGCTGATGAGGGATGTGTTGGCCTTTCTGGGCTCTACGGGTGCCACCACTAATAGGTAGGTAAAAGGGGCCTACCACTGCTGCTTGTTATGGGTCTGGGATAAGGCTGCCCCTGGGTCCCTGCTGCACTTTGGCCAGAGAGAATAGGCTGTTCTCATTCGTTCGCTTGTTTTTGTGTTTGTATATGCCTGCTGTATATTCCAGGCTGAAAGCCTTTCTGTTGCACAGTCTGAGACAGATGGGAGATAAAAGAAAGCCCTAGGAAATTGCTGTGATGTCATTCCTTAAATCCTGAGGTCCCTAGCCAATCTGCCTTATTCTTTCTACCTTTCAGAGTCTTTTTGTAATTGTCTGCTGAATTATTTCCAGTGTATTTAGTTGTATAAAGGGGAAGAAAAGGGAAAACTAGTTTGTACCATCTTGTCTAGGACCAGATGTCTAACTATGTATGACTTTTAGTACTAATTGATGACAGTACTTTAAAACTTAGAATTATTTTTGCATACATTCTCTCTGTTGCATCTGCCATCACTCTGTGATGTAGGTAGAGATTTTTAACTCCCATTTTTCAGATAACAGTGCTGTAGTCCAAAGGGTTTAAGGGCCTTATTCATTAAATATAAGCAGAAATGAGACTTAAATCCAAACCTCCTGAGTTTAAGACAGATATCAGTGTCGGGTCCATTGTGCAGTACTACACAATGCTTAAACTGGAGACAGTAAGACATAAAAAAAATGTTAAAGGAAACTGGCTAAAATATTTTACTTTAAAATTTTGTGTTTAAAATACATAGAAAGGAACTTTTTTCCCATATATTCTCAATGTAATCCCAAGGCCATCACATCAACGAATAGACTGATCAATATAATTTTATGATTGAAGTATTTTAAATGTCATGTAATTTATATTCTTAAACTAACAGGGTAAATTTTTAGCTCTCTGAAAGATATTTTAAAATAAGTATGAATTATATATTCTGTTTTCTTAAATTTTTTTTTTTTGAAGAATGAGCTTCTGTTGTTTTCTGTGCCTTCACAATTTTAAAAAATGTTAACTACAATCCACATCATGTTGGAACAATCTTTCTAAGAGCTAAATGTGGGTCTCTGTCAATCATAATGCTAAACATGGCATTAACTGTCCCTCAGTGGTTAGGTTTGCTCAATAATGCAGAAAGCAAAACAGAAAGGTGAAACACTGATCTGAATATTATAGACAAGTTCTTTCAGAAATGGGAGAAACAGACTCAGATCACCAACCCTAAGCCGAGTAATTGAACATTAACTGTGGCTTGTTGGGGGAAAAAAAAAGAAGTTTAATTTCAGTTGCTGAAGTGAGATGATCTGATTTTGCTCTCAGTACATGTAATTTTAAGGTTTCCTAAATGTTATGCATCATAAAACAGTGCTTTCCAAAGCTGCTGATGCTTTTTTTTTTTTACAAAGTTAGGGTAAAAATGAGCACTTATGATATAATCCCATGTATGATTATGGCCAAACCACCAAGTATCTCAAAGTATCTGGTGTAATATATATTCACTGAAGCCACTCACACAGCTATCCTAGCGTCTACAAGGAATTATCTTTCCAAGAGCTCAAGATTTGGCCAGGCATGGTGGCTCATGCCTGTAATCCTAGCACTCTGGAGGCCGAGGCGGGCAGATCGTTCGAGCTCAGGAGTTCGAGACCAGCCTGAGCAAGAGCGAGACCCCGTCTCTACTAAAAATAGAAAGAAATTGGCCAAACAACTAAAAATAGAAAAAATTAGCCGGGCACGGTGGCGCGTGCCTGTAGTCCCAGCTACCTGGGAGGCTGAGGCAGGAGGATCGCTTGAGCCCAGGAGTTTGAGGTTGCTGTGAGCTAGGCTGATGCCACGGCACTCTAGCCCAGGCAACACAGTGAGACTCTGTCTTGAAAAAAAAAAAAAAAAA
>RJWJ010013810.1:0-15011 GCA_004363605.1 Indri indri | reverse complement strand
TTACTACTAAACAGTAAAACTAAGTTTTTTTACCCATAAAATTAAATCTTGACATTTTGTATTGGTTTCCTAATATTTGTTTTCATTAAGAAATGTTTTTTTTATTTTTTAAAAATTTCAGCATATTACAGGGGTACAAATGTTAAGTTATATATATTGCCTTTGCCCCGCCCAAGTCAGAGCTTCAAGTGTGTCCATCCCCCAAATGGTGTGCACCGCACCCATTAAAGAAAGAAGGAAGAAAGAGGCTACATGTTGAATTAAGAAGCCATAATCACCACCACCACTGAGTCAAATAAGCACATATGTAAGTGAAATCCTAAGAAAACCAGAAATGAAAAAATAAGTTAAAATTAATAAATTGAAAATAATATAGTTTATTTTTAAAACTGAAGAGCTTGTTCTTTAAATAAATAACAAGTAAAAATAGAGAAACCTTTCCTTTGAGGCTGATCTGACTCCTCTGTCATCCTAGTGGCTCAAGGCTGCAAAAAATAGTAGCCTTTTCCTTCCAGTTCTAGTACTCAGTTCTTATGTGATGTCATAAGTCATATTCTTCCTTTTAATGTAATTTATCTATCTGCAAACAAAGCAAGTTGATCTGCTTGTCCATATGGCAAATATTTATTGGATATCCACTCTGCTTATAGAGTTGAACTATTAGCCATGAAAAATGCAAATAAATACAACTGCTGAACCCAGTTTTCAAAGAGCAGTGTAGTTGAGAAGATAATATACCAAGCTCTCCAAAATAATGAGAAGAGTTTAATAATTACGTAAGAAACTATCCACCCATACAACAGGGAAATAAAAGACAACCGACTGTGAGCAGGAGTGTTCAGAGAAGGCTTGATGAAAGACACGGTGTTTGAGCAGAATTTCCAGGATGGGTTGGATTTGGAATCATTCTTAAACGTCCAGGTGCCACTCGATTGCTTCGTTTGGTGACCTTCTCTTTTCTCACCACCCTTTCTCCCTGGGTTGTTGCTTCTTCTCCCATGGCTTTACCTCCCGTCTATATGCTGATGACTGTATTTTTTCTTTCAACTCTGATTAATTCTGTCTGCCGTTACAAATATATTCAAGTGCTATATCTATTTCTCATTGCTCAATTAGATTTGATTTCGGTTGTGTTATTACTGCCAGGTAATTTTAGATTGCTCCGTCTTCCACTCCTGCTCCGGCCAGTTCTACGTTTGTTGTATTGCTTTTCCTTCTCAAGTCCTTTCTATTACTAAACTATTATTCTCACATGTGTTTTTCTAATATTTACTCTTAATATTAAGAACTCCATGGGGGGAAATATTTCTTATGCTTTATGAAATCCGTTCTTGTAAAGATGTGCCTTTCCAAAAGAATATTCCTTTCACTGCTGACAACATATAGTGTGCTCTAGAGCTACTCTTTCACTTTGCTTTCCATATGCAACATACATTCAGGGTTTGTGTGTTTATATTCAAGGTGATTTCTGTATCACTCCATTTGATTTCTTTTGCTTGGGAACAATGCCAGCTCTTGCTATTGTTTTCTTTATTCCACTCTTACTACTAAATGCTTTGTTGTCATTTTTTAAAAACCACACATGCACAAGATTCAAATAGTAGCATTCTTGGATCTTCATCTTCCTTAGGTCTAAAGTTCAAAAAGGTCCAAGTACCAGCTTGGTATATTGAGAGAGCATGGATTTTACCCCCAAACACTGAGGGAACTCCTGGTAAAATTATGACCCAAGAAGGGGATAGATGAACATAATAACTTGAAGTATTTTTTATTTTGCAACAACAACAAAAATTTAGCTTTTCAATAGTTTAAGTGATTTTTAACAAAAACATTAGGGTATTCTCCTTTGAATTGAGTTCCCTATGTCTGTGTGAACACATTTTAAGTTTAACAAATGTTATAGACACTATTTTTTTCTAGGAAAACAAATCTATTGCATTTGTTTCTTGCCTTCATATGGGTAAATTACCATTAACTTCTACAGGTGGAAGATTATGTCTTCATTAGAATCTGTATGTGTTGACATTCTCCTAGTTTTATTTGCCCACTTGACATTCAAATTCTACTGGGAACATAATTTATTTTGTACAAGGAATCTGGCTTTATAGAAATGGAAGCTTGAGTGAGGCTTATTTAAAATTCATATATCTCACTCTGAATTTTGAATGTGTGCTCCCTTTTCCTGTGTCCAACAGTGGGGCTTGGCAACCCTCAATTGCTATTATATTTAATTTAATTATAACCCTAGTGCCTGGAGCTTTGTCATAGTAGCTCTTTGTGCAGCATAATTTTCAAATTACTTTTTTCCATCCATTCTGAAACTCAGCTTACGGGTTTTCTTGGTAGCATAGCTGAATGAAAATCCCATCTTCTAAGCCGATTCCTTTTTTCATCATCTTCACAAAACTGACAACTCACCAGATACCTGATGCCATAAAGTCAACAGTGGCCTTTACACAATTTGTAAAGAGAAAGGCCAACTTACATATAAATAAATAGATATATGTGATAATTTGGGTTTTTTTCCCTGAAATAAGATAGCCTTCAAATTGATTTATTCTTATAGTAATGTCAGTGTATGGGATAATATCTGAGAAACCCTTTGTAACCTGTAAAGCACTAAAGCGCACTAAAGCACATGAGTTGCTGTTGCTATCATGGGGATGCAAGGTGTGTAACCTGATAGATGCCAAAGACTATTCCCTGATGACAACAGGGCTCAGATGTTAACAAAAAACATTGAGTTAGAGGAGGTTGCAGTTGTTTCATGGCTGGTTCGCCTTTACATATCTGATCAAATAAATCATTTAAGACCTATCCTCACTCTCTTTCTTCTCTTCCTTCTTTCTTGCTACTTCTGGGCGCATTCATTTGGTCTGCTTCTGACTTTAAGCTTTCTGTTAATGAGTTTGTTTGAAGTGAGGAAGGTTGAAGAAGTATTGTGTTATGTCCCCAAAAGGAAACCACTGCAGCCATGTATAATTGCATAACGAAATAAATATAATAAGTGTGTATGGGTCCTGTGTTTGTGTGTCTGTGTATTGTACATCATTGGGCACAATGAAAGATGTGCCATGAAAAATGCATCTGGATTAATTAGGAGGGACTTCTTTTAGAAGATGGATGTTTGTGCTGAGTTTTAAAGAACAGAAGATGTACATCATATCACAGGTGGGAGGGAGGTGCAAGAGAGAGAAAGAAACTTGTTATACATGTGGATTGACTTGAAGGAAGGTTATGGGTGGGAGAAAATAAGTAGGTTTTCCTGAATCAGGCTTCAACTGAAGCAAGTATAGTCATATAAAAGAAGATGAGCATAGTGAGATAAAAGGCAGAAATGTTATAAAGTTGTAAAAGATCAAAGGCAAGTACTTGCATGCCATCAGAAAGTAAATCTGCAGATTATATATAATATATGACACTACATATGATCGTCTTAAGCTGTGGAAAATGTAGTCCCAACTAAGAAGCTTATAGGTTAGTTAAGAAATAACTAAGTAATGGGACCAGATGGTAGCAATTCAAAAGCACTTAACCGAGGTCCTATTATAGGCTCTGTGATCTTGGGCCTGAGTTGCTTTTGTGGATATTTGTTGTCCACAAAACATTTATTTTCTAAAGCATTTTCACAGATGTCAAATTTTATCCTTATAAACACTCTATGAAATAGTAAAAATTTATATTCACATTTAAGAGATTAAGGCCCAGAGAGGTATAATAATTTGCCCAAACCCATTGCTGGCAGAGCTGCCATTAGAATCCTTCCCTTTCCCCATACTATGTTGCCACTAGGCACAGGGCAGAGCCCAGAGAAAAACAACCATCAGGATTCCCTGGGATTCATAATGTTCGAAAACGTCCTCTCCTAGAGGATACCAAGCATCAGTACCACTAAACCTATCATAAGCAGAAACTAGGAACATGAACAACAGCATATGTTTAGGATGATGCACTTAGCATTATTGCACAACTTGGGAATTCATGCTTAGAGGAATGCTTGAGTACTCTCCCAACGTTCCACTGGGTTTATAACATTCCATTTAGTGAAATATATTGCAGTTACCATTTGCTAGTATCATTCAGGCACATGTTACCTGCCATTCTTAGAAATACAGTATTCTCTAAGGAATAGTAAAAAGTACCTTAAACTTATTAAATTCTTAGCTTGCTTCATGGGCAATATGCAGTTCTCAAATTTTTTTTTTCCTTCTTATTTAAAAAGATGTTCATTAGCTCCTTTGCTGCCTTTGGGAAAATTGTAGCTTGTTAAATCTAATAAATATCATCAGCCGCTTTTAGGTCATGCAGTCTTTATTGTCTATGTTTGTCTTGTCTTGAAAATTGTTGCCTTCTATTCAGAAGATGTTTTCATTCTGTGTATGGCCTATGTGTGTAAATTCATAGAAAAATGTAGCAAAGAAATGACCATCAGTTTTTTAAACTAAGTGCGAGGTAGCAGTTTTAAGATATTAATATAGATTGGGGAAATAAAGTTTGCCACAAGAGCAAATTCATTATAGCAGCAAAAAATGGTGATGCAACATTTGAAAGGATAAAGAGATGATCATATTTAAATCTAGTTAATGTAATAACTTGATACTGTCCAGATAGCTCTGAGCCATGTGCCTACAGAGAGGAAAGCAAGAGACTCAGTAAGGACGTGGTCTCTGTCTGGAGCCACCCTGCTTGGCTTCACATTCTGGTTCTGCCATTTATTGGCTATGTGAACTTGCTCTATAAGTAATTCCTCTTATTATCATTAAGCAAAAATATATGATTTTACTTCTAACAGTCTTTCCTCAGAGTCTAATATGGAAGAAAATACTTTGAAATTTTCTTAGATATATGTCTAATTATAAATAAAACTCACAGAGTTGATTTCAATGCATTCCTGTTCTCAACTTCATCACTAATTTTGTTATTATTTTTAATATTAATAATTGCCATGTATTGAGTAATTTGTGTGTGCTAAGAATGTTACATGTATTATCTCATTTAATCCCCTCAACATCCTGGTGAGACATATATTATTATTATCCCCATTACAGAGAAGGAAAACTGTGATCAGTTAATTCTTCTAGGAAAGAAGACATCGAAAATAAAATCTAAGAAAATGTAGCTCCATTCACATCAAATTTTTCTTCACATTTCCCACTCTAATTTTTTTTTATAATATCACTGTAATGGCATAATATACTTCCTTTTATAAAAGATCAACAGACGGTATCATCCTAAATGTGGTCTTATTAATGGAATAAAGTTAATCAACATAATTCACCTTTCTAAAATCATTCACTTCTGATGTGTAATTCACCTTTTTTTTTAAATAATTCACTTCTGGTGCAATATAATCAGCACTCTAGCTTACTTTGGGCATGAGATGATTAAAAGTAAGTTTTTGCATTGCTAGGTACCAACGAGATATGTGTGGACATGTGAAGCAATTTGGGTCAGTCACTAAAAGTTCCTGCTGCCACTAAAGGTTTACCTCAAAGTCATGTTAGCATACCTTTTATGTTAATTTTATGTATCTGATCTTGACAGTAAAGCTGACTTTATTGTAAAGTATCTTATCCCATGGAAGTGACAACTTTATGTCTTAATCAGACCAATACCTATGTAACAGACCCATTATACTCAGCAAAAAGATTGGGATTTTCTTTCCATTTCAAAGTTTGCTCCCTGTAAACATTAACAAATTTTATTAATCCTCTCTCTGTCTTTCTTTATGTTCTATGGAAGCAATAATTTTAGTGACTCACCTAAATTGCTTCACAAGCCCATCTATATTTTTTAATATCCTAAAAGCAGAAGATTTATATTGTTTTTTGCCCAAAATGATCTAAAGAACTGATTATGTTGCATCAAAAGTGAATTATGAAAAAAATGTGAATTAATGTGACAAACTTTATTGCATTAAGAAGAAAAAAATACAGGATATTTTAAACATCTTTCTACAGTCAGTCATCCATAATCCTCACCACTAAATAAAGGAGTAGGAATACATGCATGCATATTAAAATGTTCAACCAATTTGTCATTATTAATTCTGTCCCAATTTTTTCATTTTTAAGTTAAAAAATGCTGGCTAAACATAGTTTCTATTGTTTAACAAGTGGTATAAACAACAAATTCCACTGTGGCCCGAGCAAAAGGTACAAAATGTTGAATATTGTTTACAAAGAGAGTGACAATGTCTCTTAAAGTTCAGGTCTCCTTGGGTCAACAATTATTTCTCCACCTGTGTCATGCCAGGCACAGTGCTAGAGACTTGGGCTAGAAAAATGAAAAAATGGTCCTCAAGGTGGTTTTACAACTTGATAATGAGACAAACTCATGTTTGGAGCTTTTCAATGCAAATGCAGGGAATATTTTCCACAGGGGGCTTAGGGAACACGGAGGAGGAAGACTAAATGTATTCAAGGAATTCAGGGAAGACACATTTTGCATATTTCTCAATGACATTTATCAACCATTCCTTGGTTTAAAAGCACCATGCTAGGCACTGGGTGGACAAAGAAGAAAAACATGCATGCAAGAATAATAAAGAAGATGATTACAGGAAGGACAAGGGGAAGGAAAATCAGGAGTATTTTGGGGTAGGCTGAGATCCAGTATTCTCAAGATTCTAAATTGGAACTTTACAAATCCCATCCCAGAGGCAAAGTCAATATGATGCAGTTTTTCCCACATAGGATTCAAACTAGTAGGCTCCAGACAAGCACTACTATTCAAGATAGAACCTCTCTAAAAAGATGATTAGGAGAAATAAAGTCAACTGTTTCTTAAAAGGTGGTCTTCAAATTTGAGAGGTGGGAGAGCCTTTGCATGTGGCACAACCAGTCTTTTTTTACTCGGGCCGATTCCAAAGAGAGAAAACAAATACTATCCCATTAGTATGGTCTTAGGATAGCTTTTCGGTTAGGCAGTTTTTTGTGCAGTTATGTAGCACCTATTCTTCAATTCTTCTTGACTAAAAAAAACTAGATGGGGCTTATTTCAGATTGTGCAACACCAAGGACCTTGTATCATATATAAAATTCATTCTACCATCTAGAGTTTAGGAAGGCATGGGTACAGAATAAATAAAAATCATATGATGCAATGATTTATTTCCCATTTGGCCCATATCTCTAGTGGTTCTATTGTAGTTCTAAGCTATTTCACTAATATTAGTTACTTTAGCCTACGCAAGTCTTAATTTAGTTTTATGTAGAAATTAATACATGAGGTGCTTAATTTTCAGACAGCATGCATATTTGTATAAGATGGCAAATGGATATATATCATGAACTGTATTTAAACTTATCTCCTGCAAACCTGAAGTTTCTCAGTATTGAGGAGAAGTGCAAGTTTATTAGTTTATTATTTATTTTACCTTGACTTATTTGAAATAGGAAGGTTGTTTAGGCAAGAAGGAGTATTGAATCTTTGCTCCCCTATTTCTGAACATGGTACCTGAATTCTTGTCATGTAACCGTTGACCATTATCCTGCCCACCCGTGTGTGATTTTGCTATTATTAACCTTCTGACTTGTCTTCACTTGTGTCACCTCTGACTCCTGCCTCAGTCAGATGTATTAGCTGCAGGCAGCAGCACCTTATCCATCAAGTCTGTCACAAGCAGTAGCCAAGATGTCAGAGGAGTCCTTCACTTTTAACCTCCCCGCTATGGTCTGGCAGTCAGTAGCTAGGTATGTCCATTTATGGACATTTTTTCCCCATAAAAAAGCAAAGCCAATAATATTAAGTAATTGAAGTTAGAGAAAATTATGACTTAAGTGAACTATTTGAAAAAATAGTTTATTTTAATTCTAATCATGTAATATGGTTGAAATGATTTTCCAGTGGCTTGAAACAGATATTATGAAATAATTTTGTAAAATGGAGAAGTCCCTGTGTAAGAGCAAGAACACCAAAAGGGCAGCCAGCAGACTTTATATGCATATATAACATATAGATAATATATGTAATTTATATTTGATATATACACATATAATAACTTAAACACCTTAAGTTTGGCACATTCCCTAATCTCCTACATCCAACTTATGGTGAACATTTATATTATCTGCCTGGACTAGTTGGCCTTGGAGTTTGTGTCCCTGAGAAAGGGAAGCGATGGAAAAGAGATCTAGTATTTCTCTACCATGTATCAAGTTCTGTAGTAGGAACTTTCCATATATTATCTTATTTAAACCTCATAAAACTATGTGAGGCAGGGATCATAATCATTTTACAGATAAGAAAATGAATCTTTGCAAATTTAATAAACTAGCCCAAAGTGGCACAAAGTAAAAGCACTGGAAGTGAAACCAAGATCTTTAAACGGTTTCGCAGCTTTCATTGTGAGATTGCCTCACACATTATTTGTCCATTTAGGTTGCTTCCAATGTTCTGCTGCTGAAAATTTTATTACAGTGAATAACCTGGTATATAAGTCATTTCACACATATATGAGAATTCAACTTTTTTTTCCCAAATGTCAACCCAGTTTTGTCAATGCTTTTCCCTTCTAATATGAAGTGTTGCTTTTATTGTATACCAAATCGCAGTTTGTATTTGCAAATTCAGCTCTTTCTTACCTATATCTTGTCTAGCATACCACTCTGCCAATAATAATACCCTATAAATTTATTGCTGGAGCTTTCTAGATATCTGTTAATTTCCGTTCTGACTTATATCTCCCAGCTCCCACTAGCTTAACTCCCAGTGTTACCTATAATTTTTTTGTTTTAATTAAACTCTTTTCCTTGGCAAGTTGTCTGAAGCATATCAATTAGCCAATTAGTTGTGATCAGTGAAGTATCTCTATGGCTCTGTTTCCATCAGGGTACAGCCATGCCTACAAAGGGCCATCTCTTAAGATTACAGAGGCTGAGGCATTGCTGTCTGTCCTAAGGGCCTGATTCCTCAAGGTTATTATAAGGATTAAGTTAGTTAATACATGCAAAATTCAATGAACATAAACTAGCATGGAGAAAGCACTCCAAACATGTAATAGAGAACCAGCATATCATGACGAGCGTGTGCAGACTCTGAGCCAGGAGCTGAGGTTTGTATTTCATCACTATCATCTATTAGCTGTGTAAACTTTGGCAAATTTCTTGACTTCTTTGTGCCTCAATTTCCTCAGCCATAAAAGAGAAATAGTAATAGAGTCTAGCTCTAAGGTTGCCACTTGCTTATACAGTGCTTTGTGTGAATTTGGAAAAGTTGTACCATCTGGACAGAGATGCCCATTAATTTTGCTACCTAAAGGCATCTTTATGTGAACGTAGAAGAGCCCCTTCTCCCCCAGGCCAGGGCACAGGGCAAGATGCACTGACCGAGGGCTGGATTTCCACCCCATCCCCCCTCTCTGCCAAGTGTCTTTGTGCAACCAACCCAATAGCACAACTCTACACCATGACCTTGTCTACACTGTGGGATTATCGTATATATTAAATGAGTTAATAACTGTAGAACAGCTAGAACCATGCCCACCACGTAGTATGTCCTCAGTAAGTATTAGCTATTTTCCCACCTAGTCCTCTTCACAATTTATTTCTCAGCCAGGTTTCCCCACAAACTACCAATTGCAGCACCATTTAAAACTGTCTCTTTAAAGCACAGCACCATGTCATTTCAAAGCACAAAAGGCAGGTAGAAAGCTTTTTTTAACACCGGTTATGGTCACCATCTGTTTTAATTATTTATAAGACTATACCTGATGTAATCCAAATAATTAAATTACCTAGGCACATGCAAATACAAACACACACACACACACACACACACACACACACTCACACACTTTTTTTCTCCTTTGGGGCAAATTTGAATGGGCCCAATCATTGATTCAAAAATATATCCTGAATTTCTGGCTTATGCTCACACCTGGGCCTCAGTGAGGCTCTTCTGATACAAAGTTGAATGGGACACAGAATCTGTTCTCCTTCTAGAGAAATAAAATTAGTGATTAGTTCAGTGTGGTAGATGTTAGGCTCAGAGTGGACAGGGAGCACAGAGTAAAGGCTGAACAAACGGCAGGTCAGGAGAGATGTTCTATAATCCAGTGATGCTGGAGTTGTTCAAAAGGGTAAGGAAAGGCTGTGAACAGTGGCTTATGCTTGTAATCCTAGAACTTTGGGAGCCAAGGCAAGAGATCTCTTGAGGCCAGGAGTTCAAGCCGAGCCTGAGCAACATAGCAAGACCCTGTCTCTACTAAAAATAGAAAAAATTAGCTGGGCATGGTGGCACACACCTGTAGTCCCAGCTACTTGGGAGGCTGAAACAGGAGGATCACTTTTGCCCAGGAGTTTGAGGTTGCAGTGAGCTATGATCATACCATCCAGCCTGGTTGACAGAGTAAGACCCTGTCTCAAAAAAAAAGATAAGGAAAAAATGAGAAAAAGAGAATTTTATGCATGTCAAAGGTATAGAACTTAATAAATTCCATTTCAATGGGATGGAGGCTTTGAATAGCAGGGAGGAGGTTAAAGGTGAGTGGTTGAAGCCAGATAGGGGTGATCCATGAAAGATGTCAGGGTAAATAGAAGTTGATTCTGTAAGTAAGAGAGAGCCATTTAAATAATTTATGCTGAAAGTTTACCTATCCCAAATTGTATTTCGGGGTATAATTTTTATGGCCAAAGTACATAGGCTAAGTTGAAGCAGAAAAATGATGGCAGTAGGCCACTCAGGAGATGAGAACCTGACGTGAGAGGCGTTATTAAGGCGGAAGTGGTTTGGTTTGAAGATTTGTCTAGAAGATGAGGGAGCTGACTGATGTTTTAACTCTGAAAGTTAAGCAGAGAAATCATAACCATGGGATAACATACATTTTTTTTTTTCATTTTCTGCCTTGCATTTAGGCCCCTTGTCATAAAGAGTTACTCAATTTCTCTTTCAGAAAAGAAATTATGTTTCTCAGGCCCTCTTGGTCTGGAAGAAACCTCGGATTTTTTAGGTTTGGGCACATTAACTTAGAAGAATATTTTTCTGTGATAGTCTACATCTTTTCATAATTATATCCTTATCCATGCCATATGGGGCACCTATAAATGTCTGAAACAGCAACTTCTCCAGAACACAGCCCAAGGATTTCTCATAATGAAATGCATATATTAATGGCACATGGCTTGATAAACCAATTGTTCAAGGTGAGCCTCATGCCCTGTAGTCAGGAATATGACACAAGTCTCCTATCTATACATGGTCTGTATGTGCCATTGCTGTCCTGTGATACAAGTCTCTGCAATTTGAGATTCATATGCTAGGAATCCTGCCCTGCTTTATGATGACTTTCAGTGACCTACCTACAGACACCTGCTCATGTCAGCACAAACTGGGTTAGCTCACCAGTGCCATATGTGTATGCATGTGAAGCCTAGACTCACTGAATTTAATTGGACTAACACTGAGGACACTGAAAACATTGTTTTTACTTGATAAATTTCCCCCAGGTTACCTGTAGTTATTTTGCAAATGCACTATGAACGTGTTATAGAATTTATGGAATTATTCCTGAGGGTTGATACCAATGGCATTAACACTCTTAGAATGAAACATACATGCTTGGCTTTAGCTCATCATCAAGCGTTTCTTAAAACTATACCAGATAGTACGGTAATTTGAAAAGTTCAAGTCAGAATGACTGACTATACCTGCTAAAGAAAATGCATTTTTGGAATGTATTACTTTGAAGAAAAAGAAGACTCTTATCATTTTATTTTATAAAAAATATACTTAATCTGGGAAAGAAAAATAAGCTATGTATTCTATGTAAGCCATTAACATATATAGAATAATTGCTTTCTAGAATCTGGTCTGCAGACTAATGTTGTTCTTTAGAACGACACTAGTTTGTTGTTGTTCTCTTGAAAATGATCTAAATTTTACAAACATTTTTGAATCTTATTTGCTCCTGATTCCTGGAGAATTTTAACCCTCAGATTTTGGGGCCAGGGTGAAAAAGTCAGGAAGGAGACTGAGAAAGGTCTGCAGGCATAGAGGAATAGAGGCAGGAGGGTTGATGAAATGCCAGGCAGGTAGAGGGCTTCCAAAAGTAAGAATTCATCAGTAATGATGAATGCTATAAGTAGAGGCAGGGAAGACATGAACTAACAATTGCCACTGGATTTTGCAACAAAGAGGTGATTAATAAATCTGGCAAGCATGAATTCTTGAAGTATCAGGGGCAGAAGCTATATTGAAGTGGGTTGAAGCCTGACGGGAGGATTATAAAGAAAGATGCATTAGCAGGTCCTGGCAAACCAAAAGTGTTTCAACATATCCTTGTTAAAAAAGCTCCAAGGGATGATGATGATGGTGGTGATGATGATGATGACAATGATGATGATATTTAGCATTTCTTGAGCACCTTCAGTATATCAGACAATGCAATAATCACTTTACTTATGTTATCTCTTACAATTTTCACAGCAAACCCCATTTTACAAATAAATGAGACATTGATAGGTTAACTCACTCTCTTTCATCTGCTTGGCCCCCACTTGCTGCCTGCCTGCCTGCCTTCCATTCTTCCTGCCTTTTTCCCTTCCTTCCTATTATCTCTAGCAAATATTTATTTAACTCTTTTTAGATTCTAGGTCTTTTGCCATATGCAAGAAATACAACGTTGACTAAAACACTATTTAGTATGCATAATGGACATGAAAAATAATGGCAGTCTTTATTCTTTGCTTCCTGAGCGAAAGCCTTTCCTTGTTTACTCTCAATTTCTGTGGCCCGTCACTTTCTCCATATCAAACCACCTCCATTTGTGAGAGGGGGTTTCCCAGAGTGTACTTCTTACTTCCTTGCTCTCGCCTTTATATCAGGACCTTGCATAGTAGCATCTACGCCTGCATGTTTAATTTTCTGTGAAGGCTATACAGTGAACACATGTTTTTACTTCCACAAAAACCACCGTGCTTAATGTACAGGGCCTCAGAGTGTCTCTGATAAGAACACATCCAAATGAAAGTGGTGAAGACAAAGCCTTTTGCAGCTCTCTTTTTCTGGGTAGATTCTTCTAAAATCTCACCCCAGGAGCTTCAAAAGTTCTTTAAATTTTATTGTCTTTAATTTATGAGATCTGTTCTTAAATCTTCGCACTTTCTCTGAAATATTTTCTCCCATATTTGTCTCTTCTGCCACAGGGGCCCTCAACACACACTATAATGCTGCAAATGCCTCATTACCACGTCTCCTGTTTCCAGGGGACAGCCTTCTTACCTATCATCACCAGGGCTGTTGGCAGCCCTTTTCGGCACATCTTTTTGGACACAGCCCCTTCCTTTCAAAGCAAATCATAGATACAAGGCCCTGTGGGTAAATTACATCAAGACCCGTCCATTCCCAGATAACAATTTTTATAAGCTGCTATTTGACTGTGGCTACAGCCCCCTGAGTGTTCTATACTTCACTGACTACATCTCTGCTTTTAAATCCACCTATTTCTCAATTTTAGAAACCTTATAGAAAGTTAGAGCCAAGCATCATTTTTGCGTGCTGCATGATACCAGAATAGGCTCATGTTACGTTTGGAATTCTGCCATCCGCACACCAAAAGACTACATTTTCAGGAACCACGCTGGTTTGCCAGGGCAGGAGACTTCATGGTCCCTTGTCTCTACATGCTGTGTCTTTGAATACACCTTTGTGCAGCGGCATTACAGTTTCATCCAAATTCAAGAAAGGTTTTGATTCTGCCTCTTTTGGAAAATATTAATCACCATTTAATATTCAAATTGGTAGGGGTTTTTAATTGCATTTTGGGGAAAAGTTTCTGCTAAAACCATGTCCATTGATTTGTCCCCTCTAAATGAGGTACTGAAATCAGAGGCATTTTCTTCTGATTTAATAGAATGTGCTGTAATTTTAGCATATCTATGACAATTCTCCTAGATGTGGCAACAGATTTTCAATATTATAATGCCTTGAGGATTTTTTTCTGTTGTAATTATTTCTAATGTCATATTTTAAAGTCCTGTTCCCAGATTTCCTTACATTAAGAGACCGTGAGTTTATTTCAAAACAGTGATATAGTTCCCATTGTCTCTATTTTTATGCCCTAATCCTGCTATTTGATTTCCGCACTCTATCCATCTTTCGCCACTTTCACTCTTGGTTTTCATAACTTAATATTTTTATACTGGTTTTCGTCTGAAAGTGTAGTCTTCTTCCTGGATTTATAGCAAAGAGTGAGCAGTGAGATACAGGAGAAATTTTGTGAGGGAATATGAAGACTCCGTCCATGTAAATCTTGCAGACTAGGCATGATAACATATGGTTTATTCGAGTAAAATTTTTTTCAAAAATTGAGTTTTACACAAAAGTACACCATGAATACTCTACTCCCACCATACCATGGAATTGCCTATTTGTTTCAACTAACTGTATTCACACAAACAGAATCTCTCAAGCAAAATAATTGGACTATTCTGTGAAGCTGTGCCAACAGGATTGTTTTTCTTTAAAAACTTGAATCGTAGGTGCTTAGAATCAGGTTCAAACCTTATCTTACATTATAATCACTTAATTTTACAACATAATCATTACATTTGTTCTGTTTCTTCTTTATATCAACTTCTCTTCAGTGAAGTTTTGAAAAGCTCTAAATCCAAACTAGGAAAAATCTTTGTTTTTTAGGCTATACTAGCAATAGAATTATTGTGCTCTAAAGTGGTTAATTCAGAAATTAAAGTTACACAAAATATGAAAATATAGAAAACCTGAATATATCTGATTCTTCCAGCCAAGAACAGATTTCTCTCTCTCTCTCTCTCTCTCTCTCTCTCTCTCTCTCTCTCTCTCTCTCTCTCTCTCACACACACACACACACACAGTGTCTTAGAATCTAATTTCCTTTTGTTGTTGTATTTGTAATGCTTCCTCACTCACTTATACTACTCACCCAAATATAAACCAGTAGGCAAACAAATCCTCTCCTGAAGTAGATTTTATTTATAAAACTATTTGAAGTGTTCAAAATATTTTTTATTGACCTAGCACAGGTAATATGT
>RJWJ010013809.1:0-39193 GCA_004363605.1 Indri indri | reverse complement strand
GAGTACTATTCAGCTTTAAGAAACAATGGTGATATAGCACCTCTTGTATACTCCTGGATAGAGCTGGAACGCATTCTACTAAGTGAAGTATCCCAAGAATGGAAAAACAAGCACCACATGTACTCACCATCAAATTGGTATTAACTGATCAACACATAAGTGCACATATAAGAATAACATCTATTGGATGTTGGGCAGGGGGGAGGGGGGAGGAGGGGACGGATATATGCATACACAAAGAGTGCAATGCGCACCATCTGAGAGATGGACATGCTTGAAACTCGGACTCAGGGGGGAGGGGGGGCAAGGGCAACATACATAACCTAAACATCTGTACCCCTGTAATATGCTGAAATAATAATAATAACAATGGCCCATTAAAAATAGGCAAAGATATGAACAGAAATTTTTCAAAAGAGGACATGCAAATGGTCAAAAAATATATGGAAAAATGATAAACATCACTAACAATCAAGAAAATACAAATCAAAATCTCAATGAGATATCATCTTATCCCAGTTAAAATGACAATTACTAAAGAGACAAAAAAAAAAAATAACAGATGCTGATGATGATGCAGAGAAAAAGAAGTTCTTATACACTGTTGACGGTAATGTAAATTACTACAGCCACTGTGGAAAACAGCATGGAGTTTCCTCAAAAAACTAAAACTAAAAATACTATACAATCTAGCAATCTCCAAAATGGATATTTATCAAAGGAAAACCAATCAGTATAACAAAGGGATACCTGCACACTGGCATGTTCATCACAGCACTTTTCATAATACTAAAGAGATGGAATCAACCTAAGTGTCTATCAGGGGACAAATGCATAAAGAAAAAGTTGTATATATACACAATGCAATACTATTCAGACATAAAAAAGAACAAAATCATGTCATTAGCTGCAACATGGGTGGAACTGGAAATCATTATGCTAAGTGAAATAATCAAGGCTCAGAAAGACAAATATTTCACATTCTCACTCATATGGAGAAGCTAAAAAAAGTTAATGTCATGGAGGTAGAGAGTAAAATGATAGATACCAGAGGCTGAGAAGGGTGTGTGAGTGGGAGGGGAGAATGGGTACATACAAACAAGTAGATAGAAGGTATTTGCTCTAATATTCCACAGCAGAGTAAGTGACTGCATTTATAATAATGACATGTATCATATATTTCAAAGTAGCTAGAAGAGAGGACTTGAACTATTTCTAACACACAGATATGCTACACACTTAAGGTGATAGATACTACAAATACTCTGACTTGATCACTACACATTCTATGCATTTAACAAAATATCGCATGTACCTCATAACTGTGTAAAATATTGTGTATCAATATAAATGTCTTTTAAATAAAAAACTCAAAAAAATATTGGAATAATACTCAAAGTGTTTTATAAAACAAAAGATAAAGTTTCATTTTTCCTTTTCTTTAAATTATTTCTTCTTTCTTTTAAAAAAAATTAAAATATAATTTTAATTGATAAATCATAATTATATACATTTATGACATATGATTTGATATATGTATGCAATGTGGAATTATTAAGGTAATTAACATATCTATCATCTCATTTTTTGTGGTACAACATTTTAAATATAATACTTGAGTTATTTTGAAATATATAATTCATTATTATTGGATATAGTCACTGTGTTGTGCTATAGATCTTACAAGATATTACTCCTGTCTAATTGAAACTTTGTACTCTTTGACCAACAACTTCCCATTCCCTCCCTTCCCAGCCCCACCCTCAGGCTCTGGTAACCACCTTTCGACTTGCTACTTCTAAGTATAACTCTTTTACATTCCACATGTAAGTAAGATTCATGTGATGTTTATCTTTAGTGCTTGGCTTATTTCACTTAGCATAATGTCTTACAGGTTCATCCAAATTGTTTCAAATGACAGAATTTTCTTCCTTTTATAGCTGAATCATATTATATTGTGTATGATTTTCTTTTCAAATTCTTTCTTCAATGGAAATTCCTTCCTTTTCTCAAAATTTCCATTGAGTGTGTTTTAATTTTCATTCTTGACTTTCACATTGTATGCAGTTAACTTTTTTGTTCATTTCATTTACTTTTAGTCTCATATTTAATGTTAATTTTTCTTTTGTATCATTTTCCATATGATTTTAATATTAGATTTTAAATTTCTTATTACACTATTCTCATTAGATAATCTTTATATGTTCTTAAATATGTTGATAAAACCGTAAATCTTGGATTATGTAATATACGTAAATGTACTAATCTATGTCCTTATAAATTTAAAGTCAGATTGATTAACATTGAAAATAAAGTTCGCTTTTTATTACTAATTTATTGGATGGCACAAGGCACAAATGACTTAAATGTTAGACACGTATAAAATTCTTCCCTAATGGATCATTTATCATTCAGAGTCTTCTCAATATTATCAAAGAATCTCAAAACATAACATTGTAGTGTATGCTGATAAATCACCACGCTCTTCTAGAATCACATGGACACTGTGTCAAATAAAGCAAGGCATGTGTCATCGACCGTACATAATGCAGCCCCACACTAAACCCAAAGCCAAAATAAGTCAGTCTGATTACTTTCAAACCATGGCCTATTGTTGGTTTTTACCATGTGCTACACAATTTCAGAAGGAGGCAGAACTAGTGTAGATCCTTCCCTGCCGCCGTTTCAAACCTGAGTTTATCATTATTATGAATAGCACCAATATTCTCAAGAGTTCTAGTCTTTTGTGATGAGGCTTGCACTGAATATTCATGTAATAATCAGTCCTCTGTGATTCACCACAGACCCCTTCTGACACTATCTTCTTCAACTCTTTTCTCCGCCAAGATCTCGGCCTCCAACATCCATCCTCATTTCAGTGGCTTCTGGAGACTGAACTAACCAAAACTATTATTTCATTTTTCTGATAGATTAATTCTCTATTCTTCTATCTCTTCCATACAAACCATTCTTCAAATTTTTCTGTCTTATTTAAATGCGTAATGTACATTGTTGTAAAAAAAAATGGTTTCCATACCAGAATCAACAATAACACACATGAATGATGCTCTCTGGTAACCCAAGCGCAAATCTGACCCATGTTTATACCTGTCACACACACTTTTCGTTTGGATGCCTGAGTCCAAACTCAAATATTAGACTGGTACAAATGGTTATGGTTCCTCTGCTCTCCAGGGAACCACCCTATTCCCTATCTTGGTTATTCCTATGGCATACATAGTGTGAGTATCAGACTCTCACCAATGCCTTAGCCTTTCTGGAGGGCATTTGGGAGCTTGGCCAAACTCATTACCTGCAGACCTTCCAGACAACTCTACACTCTCGTTTTAAGATGAGAGATTGTTCACCCCAAATTATCCTAGTCATGGAAACAAGAATCTCATGATCCAATCACCATCCCTTCTCTCAAACTTACCAGGGAGGTCTGGAATTAATTAAATTTGGCTTCTCATCATGCCAAGAAAATTAGCATTTTGTCATCAGTTTTGTTTGACTAAGTACCAGGACTCTGCTCACAATTTTTAATACTTTCCATCTTCAAATCAACAGTATTCCTTCATTAATTGTTAGCTCTTTCAACTACTTTTTAAACATTGCTGCACATCATTGTTCAAAGCAATATACATGCATACATATGCTTAAGGACACACAGACACCATGAACACACACGTGTACATGCACAGATACACACACATATATGTATTCAAACTTGATTTATTTTTTTATTTTCATTGAAGCTTTTGATATTGCCTTTGCAACAATATTTCTCCTTTTAATACGAGGCCAACAATTTTACAAAAAAAAAAGAGCTTCACCAAAATTCAATTTAAATGCGATTGTGAAATAAACCACAGATACTACTAGTTCATTCGCAATTTTGAGGCTATGGACCACCTCACATTATGCAATGGTCTCAGATGTCATTAGATAAGGGTCATAATTTTACAAGTTTTCTTTCAACTTCTTTACTATTAGTTTTAAAGGCTCATTAGTCTTATCACATCTCAGTGGTGAATCCAAAATAACATACAAAATACGTTTCTCTAATCTTTATGTTAGACTACCTAAACAGTTAATGTTTAGGTTTAGGTAAGATAATGAGAGCTGGAACTGGACTTTCTATGTTCAAATCCCAGTCCAATATTTATTAGCTATGCATATTTGAGTAAATGACAAAATTTGTGTCTTGATTATTACAGCTGAAAAACTGATATAACAGTTACGTCTATCCTATAAGATTGTGGTGAACTTGTAAATACTTTAGAGATAAAGAGCTATGAATGGTGGTTAGGATAGAAAAAATATTTAATAAATGTTATTAACCCCATTAAGCTATTGTGATAAATTACAAATAAATACAGCCACCACTGATCATTTACTTGTGGTCCAATTCCATATATGTGTCCTTCTGTCTTTCAAAATAATTTGCAAACTGAACATGTCTTGTCTCTCTCCCCCAAGCAAGCTGTTTTCCTCAAGGATGCCAACACTGTGTTTGCCAGTGCACTGCAAACATCAGAGTCCTATCCGTCTCGTCCTTTTCCTCTCTATCAAGTCATATGAATTGTCTGATGATCACAGTGATCTTAAACAGTACATGACACATTGGAAGGGATCAGGAAATGATTATTGAATGTACTAAGAAAATATGTTAAAAAATCCTTCCTTGTGATATTTTAATGTGTGTTCTTTACATAAATATTAAATCTTACCATTGACCACAAATACATTAGTGACATAAAGAGCAAGTTTTCCTTATTTTTGAACTCTGTGTACAATAAAAAGGCATTTTCCGGCAGTTCTGTTTTGGTAAGAGTTCATCAAAGCACTAAGGGAAAGAAAGCAAGAGAGTGATAACTTCTCTCTCTGTCCATCATTCACACCGGAAACCTGCCTGGTTTTCCACACAGAAGACAGAAGAGTGTCCATTGTACAGTGTGTTGTGGTGATTACTTCATGGACTCTGGTGAATAACAGATGGACGGAGCAGTGAGGGTTCTGTAATGAGGGTATTCAGGTGACAGGCAGTCCAGCAGAGCCATGAGCACTCACAGGAAATGAGTGCAATGAGGGGAGATTTGTCAGAATGGACAGAGAACTTCCTTTTTATACCACTTAATTATGTGATTATAAAACTCTTTCTAATAACACTTTTGTATAATATCATAAAAAGTATTTTCATCACTTTTTATCCAAGAGACATAATTATGGATATTTATGGATAATTACATATTTAGTAAATATATCAAGTAAACTTAAGGAAAGCATAGTTAAAAGACTAGAAACATATCTATTTATCATTCTATAGAGACATTACTCAATACTTATTTAATTTCAATGACATTACCACAAAAATTCAAGCATTGATCTACATAAGATTATAAGTGAATCTAAGGGGATCAAAAAATATTGTAGGAGTGAAAGAGGGAGACATTTTCAATCTCTCCGAGTGTCTATCTGGCAACAGTGAGTTACTGGGGAAGGAAATTACAACTAGCAAACTTTGTCTTTATTAGGAGAAACTAAAGACCAAACATTGCATGTTTCTCTCTCAATCTCTCTCTCTCTTTTTGCTCTCTCTCTTGTTCTCTCTCTCTCTCTCTCTGTCTCTCTCTTTATAGCTGGATAAATAGGTAGATAGATAGATAGATAGACAGATCAAAATCAAAATGACATATGAACTCACACCCATTAAGATGGCTATTATCAAAATGTCAAAAGATAAATATTGGCAAAGGTATAGAGAAAAAGGAGCTCTTGCACACTATTGGTGAAAATGTAAATTGATGTAGTCATTTGAAAAATAGTATGGAGGATACTAAAGAAACTGAAAATGAAAGTGGAATATGATCCAGCAATCCCTCTCCTGGGTATATACCAAAGGAAATGAACCACCACCTTATAAAGATACCTGCACTCCCATGTTCACTGAGGCATTATTCAGAATAGCCAAGATACAGAAACGACTTAGGTGCTCACTGATAAATGAATGGACAAAGAAACTGTGTTTCCATATGTATATATAAACACAATTTATATATATATAATACACACACACATATATACACACACAATGAAATACTATTCACCCAAAAAAAAGGAGATTCTGCCATTTGCCACAAAATGGATGAACCCGGAGGATCTTATGCCAAGTAAAACAAGTCAGACACAGAAAAAAAAAAAAATTGCATGATGTCATTTACATGTAGAATCTTAAAAAAGGAAAAAAAGAATCAAATACACAGAGAAAATAAAGCAATGATTACCAGGGGTCAGACGTGAGGGTCATGAGAAGATGTAGGTCAGAGGTTATAAAGTAGCAGCTATGTAGGATACACAAGTCTAGAGATTTAATGCACGTGGGTACAACAGTACTGAATTTGGGATTCCTGCTAAATGAGTAAATTTTAGATGCTCGTCACTAAAACAAACAAAATATGGGTAACTACGTGAGATGATGGATATGTTAATCTGCTTCATTATATAATCCTTTTACCATCTATATGTATCCCACAACATCATGTTGTACACTTTTAAAATACATAACACAATTAATTTAAAACAACATACATTGAAAGGGAAAAGAAAAATGAGTAAATATCCAATCCTGAAGGTTAATAATTTGTCATTATTTTACCTTAAAATGGAGATATTTCACCACTAAAGGCTTGATTAAATACTTTTTCCATAATACTAAGCAAAAAGAGAGAAATTACCTTTTACAAAGCAGAACTATATCACTGTAAACAACTAATTCAGTTTATATCATTACAATATTAATGGACAAAAATATAACAGTTTGGACAGAACAAACCACTAACTTAGGAACATAGCACATTCTGGAATATAAAACAATTATGAGAGCTTCCTTTCTTTGAAATATGTGGAATTATAAATTTTGACTTGAGAATAATTTATGTATCAGCAAATAATGAAAAGGCTGTAATTCAGAATCTGCCACTAACTCTTTGCAATGTTACCTTTCCTCAGTTTTTTAAAATGTTTATTAGTTTGAATTAAATGACTATTGATAACTTTTCAAAATTAATTTAGCAATGATTCTACTGTGTTGTTTCCAGCACACATAAGCATCATCAAACATATTAAATATTTCTCAAAATTTAATATAATATAAATTTTTATTACTATCAAATAAATCATCTCAATGAAATGCTGAAGCAAAGTCACATATAGATGATTTCCTTATAGGTGTATATTCAATATACATTCAAATAGCAGTAAGTTTTCTTAGAGATGACACCCTTTCCAGCAAATGTTTAAATTTTAATTTTTTATTTTTCTTGTTTATTTATTAAAGAGGGAAGTTTTTAAAATGTAACACATGCAAATACATACATGCACACCCCTTTATCCAAAACAGAACAATTTGTGTGATTTGTTTTCATTTAATTTTTCTTTCAAGAACAAAAAAAAAAAAAAATGCTTGCAGTACTATCTTTGAAAGTTTAATGGCTGGTAGAAGCCATAGGTTTGTTTTTTTCTTCATTTTCTTTGTGCATATATTTTTTATCTGGCATCTTGATTTGTGAGAATTATTTTTGAATGATCAGTTGGTGACACAAAGGTATTCATAGAGTCACAATAGAATATATGCTATCTTACATCCATTTTTCAAATAAGACCCAAATAAAATTATCACTACACTATATTTATTGTTTAAAGAATATATTTTGAGAGTTATAAAAATATTTAGATAAAATAAAGGTTTATTATGTGATAGAAAAATACTAGATTTTTGGAATAATAAAATTATATTTTTGTCTTTCTTAGTTTGGCAATGTTGGCTAAGTCCTATTTTGGTAATATATTCTTATGTGTAAAATTAAGGTAAATTGAGGATTATAGCAACAATAATATACTATTATTAGCAGCAGTTTTGTTAATATTAGCTTACATATACCATGGGATTTTTGGATAATTCAAATAAAATAAGACACAAAAAGAATTTACTAAACTGAAAACCAATTTAAAAATATGAGGCACAAGATTCAATATGGATAGATTCAAAGAATTCAAATGATCACTAATCATCACCCCTTAGCAGAGGCTTGTGCTATTAATGTTCTTCCTGGGCATGAGAGTATATTTAGGATGTGGTTGTCCCAGTATTTACATGCTTCAGTAATAGAGATGCTGGGCTGTTGCTGTTTTTCTTTGGGGCGGGGGGGTTGAAAATTCCCACTTTCGTAATGTTTGCTAAATTCCTTATATTTACAGGTTTGGTTTAGGGTTTTAAAACTTTTTCACAAGCATTATCTTATTTCATGCTCATGCAACTTTTTGCAAGGTAGCTAGGGGAAGATATGATATGACAGTATAAGGAAGCTTATAGCACATTTCTAGTACATCAATATATTTCCAAAGGTTGAGCAGTCTGTAGAATTAACTGATGTGAAAGACACTTAAAGAGGCCAAAGAACTTGGAAAGTGTCCAGGTTGGCAAGATTTCTTCTTCTTTCATACTGAATATGAGGAGAAACATTTTCATGTGGTCAATCGTATGAATTTCTGTCTATAGAAAGATGGTGTTAACAGGAGCCAGCACTATGGTAGAAAAAGGAAAACCTTCTATATCCTAAGAATTTTTAATCTTTTATTTTCATAATTGAAGTAAGAAAAAAAGACACTTGATGACTTAATTTGGATATTCTGGTCACTAAATTGTAGACTGCATTGTGTGACAGGGTTGTCCAAATAGCATTTCTACAGCCGGGCATGGTGGCTCAACCTTGTAATCCTAGCACTTTGGGAGACTGAGGTGGCAGGATTACTTGAGGCCAGGAATTCAAAACCAACCTGGGCAACAGAGCAGGACCCTATCTCTACAAAAAATAGAAAAATTAGCTGGGTGTTGTGTCATGCACTTGTAGTCCCAGCTACTAGGAAAGCTGAGGCAGGAGGATTGTTGAGCCCAGAAGCTGGAGGTTGCAGTGAGCTATGATGATGCCACTGTGCTCCAGCCCAGGCCAACAGAGGGAGATCCTGTCTCAAAACAAAAACGAATACAAAAACAAAAAAGCATTTCCACAACATTGATGAAGTATCTTTAATACTATCTATAGATCTATAATTATTTGATCTAAATACCTATTTATCAAACAAATTTCTGACTAATTATTTTGCAGAACCTTTAAATTATCCAATCCAACACTATAAATGCTTTTTTTTTTTTTTTTTTTTTTTTAAGTGATGGGGGCTCACTGTGTCATCCAGGCTGGTCTTGAACTCGTGGTCTCAAGCTGTCCTCCCACCTTGGCCTCCCAAAGTGTTGGGATTACAGGTGCGAGTCCCCATCTGGCCAGACAATTCCTAATGTAAGTAAGTTCCCCTGGATATTTTCTTAGTTTGGAATGTAACGACAAAATTGAATTTGGGTATTTGAAATCTCAGAGATGTTCTTTATTAAATTATTGTACACTCAGTGTGTCCAAGCCAATGCCCTACCTGAACTGCCTCCCTACACTTCTTGGTAGATCCGTCTTATTAAAAACACCAGAGCTAATATCCAGACCACAGGTTCCCTGCTTTTTCTTCTGTGTCACGCTGACAGACTCTACATATTTTACCATATTTATTTGTTGTTTCACTACGTTAGCATTTCTTTTACCTTGTATTCATAGCATGTAAACAACTACATATTGGAAGATTGCTTTCTTTGCCAGAATAATGTAAAGGAGTGATACTAGAGATTCAAAGTGTCTTTTAAGAAATACATGTTTTCTGTGAACGTCTTGCCCCCAGTAAAGATTTCTCTTTTTATAAATTGTGCTTCAAGTTTACTATAAACCTTTGGTGTGCTCTCTGCCTAACTCTTTTCATAATTCTTCCTTTGTCTGTGTTTGTAAAGTACTTTGTCACTCTCCTTGGGTCATTCAGACTCAGAGGTCTAAATGAAGTAACCCTCTTTTCTTTTACAAAATATTAAACCAGAGATGTAATAGAACTACCGTACTTCAATATATATAATCAATAATACTCCCAAAGGTTTAATTTATCAATGTTTTTGTTTTGTTTTGTTTTTATTTCAAAATATTATGGGGGCACAAATGTTTTTGGCTACATGTGTTAAATTTTTTATGCTTGAGTCAGGTTAAAATGTGCCCATCACCCAGATAGTGTTCACTGTACTCATTAGGTAGGTTTTCGCCCATCCCCCCGGCACCCTCTCCCCTGCTTGATTTCCACTGCGCACATATGTGCTCATCAGTTAGTTATAATTTAATAGCAAGGATATGTGGTATTTATTTTTCCATTCTTTAGATACTTCACTTAAGATAATGGTCCCAGTTCCACCCAAATTATTGCAAATGGCCTTAATCCATCCTTCCTCATGGCTGTATAGTATTCAATTGCATACATATACCATATTTTGTCAATGCACTCATGAATTGATGGGTACTTGGGATGATTCCACATCCTTGCAATTGTGAATTGTGCTGCAATAAAAATTCGTGTTTTTGATAAAAGGACTTCTTTTCCTTTGGGTAAATACTCAGTAGTGGGATTATACCATCCATTGAATTTGACTTTTATTTGCTTGATAATGTATCTTGGAGATTTTTATTTTATTTTTTTTCAGTGTTCACCAATAAAGCTTTATTGGAACATAGCTGTCCTCGTGTTTTACATATTATCTATGGCTACTTCGTTGTTTTTTTTAATTTTTTTTTTTTATTTTAGGGTATTGTGAGGGTACAAACATTATGGTTACACTTCATGTCTTTGCCTTACCCAAGTGAGGGTTAGAGGCAGGCCCTTCCCCCCTACAATGCTCCCCTGGAGATTTTTAAATACCAGCATCTACACATGTACTTAATGTTTTATGAATTGTTTTGTGTTCCATGATCAGAAGCCATAATTTATAATATTCTTTCAACAATTATTTATTGAGTACTATACCATAATCCTGACATCCTACAGGCCTTAGAGACACAGGTGCAATCACATGCAGTTTCTATTTCATCATGACACTCATATTCTGGTAGGTGAAATAGATATTACACAAGTAAACAAATAGAAAAAAAATTCAGAATTAGGAAGTGCTGCAAAAGAAATAAGCATATGTATCTGATACAGATTAATAGGGGGTGAAATAATTAACTTAGAATGGGTGATTAGGGAAAGGTTTCTCAGGAAGTTGATATTTGAGTTCACACATGTTCACTGAGGAAAGCCAAGGAATTAGGGAAAGAAAAAAAAAAGAACAAAAGTGCAAAGAATTTGAGTTACGAAAAAGTTTTTTTTTTTTCAGAGTAAAAAAGATGCGATTGAGGCATGGATGGGTTATAAGGTTCTGGAGAGCTGATTAAGAGTCCCCTCTTGCAGAGCTTTGTAAGCAATATTGTCGTATTTGATTTTATGCTAAATTCAATGTAAAATACAAAATTACTGGCACAGAGTTTAACACATTTGTATATTTCTAAAATCTTTTCATTCCTGTGTGCAGTATGAATTGTAAGAGGCCCCAAATGGTGAAGAAAAGGATAGTTATAATACTGGTCATCTAAAACCTTCCAGATAGCTTTTTTAAAAAGTTAACTATTTAATGATGGTGCACTGGACATGCACACACATATATATTAGTGTAAATAAAGTGATATTTCTTCAGAACAGTTTCATAGAAGTAAAGTCTTGAGTTAAAGGGCGTATACTTTTTGAACTTAAAATATTTGCCATTTTTCCTTTTGTTATTGTATTTATGTGTGTAAAAATTCTTTTACTCTAATTTTTTGGGGATGTATTTTTGCACATTTATTTGAATGCTTGGTTTGGCAAAGTGCTATATTAACATATCCAGCAGAAAAGTGTTTGCCATGAATAGAAAACACAATCAATATTAGAGAATAAATTGCAAAATTCAAAACATAATACCTTGTCCTTCTTTTTCATAAACTTAAATACAATATCTAGCCTAGGTTAACTATTTTGTCATTAAGAAAATAAAGGCAAAAAGAGGAACAAAATATTAAATCATGAACATATAATAAGGCAGGACATTCAGGCAATAGACTCCCTCTGAAGTAAAATAATCAGATAATTTTTCTGATATATGTGAAGTACAATCAAAGAACAAAATGTGTCTTTAATCTTCCCTGCTATATAAATAGGAGTATGAAATTAGCACACTGTGAACTTGGACATCACTAACATAACACTCCAACAACTATAAACACTTGACAGTGTTAGAATTTTGTTCTAATTACTTTTTCAGTGAGCAACATTATCAGAAAAGCAGTTCCATTAATATTTCACCTTGAAGATCACAACAGAAATTGTATTCACATAACACTTTCCCATAAGTGTATGTTTACACGACATCCATTATTTTCCTTCCGAATAAGCAGATTTACTGCCATCAGCATGCTACAGCTGTAAATAAATTTCAATATAGTACATAGAAACAGGAAATAAGATTCCTGGAACTTGTCCATAGTTTGATTTTGTCTCTTGTTACAAGTAATATTAATATGAAAGAATAGATTGATTGCTGACTTGGGGGAAATATTGTGGAGAGAAAAGTATCTGGGCAGAAATGCAGCATCAAACTTTGTTGAATATTTGCTGAAAATGAAACTGTACAAATGTGCAAAATGTATTGCTTAATTATAGCAATTTCAGTGAATTCCTATATGGCTTTAAAATTGTCTGAAATCATTTATATAAGTTGTAAAATGAACATTTTAGTTATTCTCTAGGTTTTAGCAAGTAAATTGAGCACATGTATGAGTTTCAATTCCACCTCAAGTTCTCTCATTATATTATTGATAATACAGTTGATACTATATTGTATACATGCTGGAAAATAAAATATTCCAAGGAAGGAATATGAGTTCTTTCTGACTTACAAAAGTATAATGGGGACTTATAAAAGTATAAATTTAACTTTATGCTAATTTCAAATTTGGAATGTTTGAAAAATAATTTCATTTAACGACAAAATAATTGCTGCAAATATAATCTTCAGCCTACTCCTTTGACTGAAGTATATTGTGGCAGACAAAATAATGGCCTCCAAAATGTGCCCACGTCCTGATCCCTGGAACCTGTGAAATTGTTACATTACATGGCAAGAGGAATCAAGGTAACAGATGGAATTGCATTGCTAAACAGATGAGTTTAAAATAAAGGCATTTTCCTAGAATATCTGGTAGTTCCATTGTAATGACATGAGCCCTTAAATATGAAAGATAGAGCAGAAGAGTGAGTGTTAGAGTGATACATGTGATGTGAGAAAGATTCCACCAGACTTTAAAAGACTCCATTTTCCATTGCTGGTTTTGAAGATGGAAGGTGGCCAGGAACTAAAGAATGGCAGCAGCTGGAAAAGGCAAGAAAATGGATTCCAGAAAGGACTGCAGCCCTGAAATCAGGTAGATTTTAGCACAGTGAGACTCACTGTGACCCAGTTCTTACCTCCAGAACTATGAGATTAAGACATTATATTAATTTAAACCACAAACGGTAATAATTTTTGTTATAGCAGCACTAAGAAACTAATTCAGACTGAGTACGATAGTTCACGCCTGTAATCCTAGCATTCTGGGAGGCTGAGGTGGGAGGATTGCTTGAAATCAGGAGCTTGAGACCAGCCCGAGCAAGAATAAGACCCCATCACTACAAAAAATATAAAAATTAGCCAGGCATGGTGGCACACACTTGTAGTCCAAGCTACTCGGGAGGCTGAGGCAAGAGGATCACTTAAGCCCAGGAGTTTGAAGTTGCAGTGAGCTATGATGATGCCACTGCACTTTAGCCCAGACAACAGAGTGATACCCTGTCTCAAAAAAAATTTAAAAAAAAAGAAAAAAGAAGAAGAAAAGAAATTAATGCATACATGGAAATATTTAGTAAATAATTTTAAAGGGATGAATTTTATATTTATTTCATATTGGTAAGATATGAAAATGTAATTCATATAGCATCACTTCATTAAATAAATCCTAAAGGGAAAGCATGAATTCCCAGGTTCTGGAGGCAGGGCATAATCCTATTACGTCAGAGCTTCAACTAAGTTTAGCACTAATTTTCATGCCACCATACAACTAAAACTAGCATTTTAATACCATTGCATCTTACTTGTAAATGTGTCTCACAGTCCAGAGAACAAACTTCTTAAATTGCATGTGTATTGGAGAGAAAATCATAATTTTGGAATAAGAACATATTAGCCCTTTAAAAATTAAGATCCACAAATCCTAAATTTATTCAAGATCCCTTATAGGGAAAATGCAGTCAATTTTTAGTATGCTTATGAAATAGGTTTTCTCATAAATAAACATTGTCTTTTCCTTGAGAAGTTTTTCTTTTTGTTTCAAACTTAATTCTGGTTCTTGAGTTGCATATCATCTGACCATTTGTACTATATGTAGGAGGGAGTCTTAAGGAAAGTCTATATTTTTATATTAAAATGAGATAAGTAGAGTGAAAATGTGACTTTTTCTTATTTCCATTTAGCAGTTAAGAGGTTTGGGGCCATTTTTACAGTAAATACTTTTACACAAAACCTTTTCATCCCCCAAAGTAAGTCTACTCTGTATATCACTAATACAATTATGTCTGCCTGAATAAAAAGTTGGACTCCTTTATTGGGCATTTTTGTTAAATATACACAAGAAATCAAAACAGATTGGACAGATGAACTGCAAAATAGTAGAACTGGCCCAAATATAGACTGGTAATAAGGAATTCTAAGTTTAAATAACAAAAAGCATTTAACCATGAAGGAATTTCACAAATGCCTCTAAATTTCAAGTAAGGCAGTTGGTTATTGGTCTGCATTACCCACAAAGTCACTCCATGATCATCCAAGAGACAGAGCATAAACGGAATTGGAATGCATACAATGTTGGCAGGACTATCATCTGGGGTATTTCAGCCTGTGGAATTATAAATTCTTAAAATCACGGAAAATTGGATAGACACCATATATAATTATGTCTGAATTTGCTCCATATACAAATGATATTAGAAGCCTGGGGCTAATAACTACCACTATTACATTTATTTATTTATTTTCTAATGTTAAAGTTAGAAATAAATATAGTCTTTATGAACTTCATTTTAGTTATATATAAAATAATTTTCAAAATCCCTTCGACATTTGTAATTCAATAAGGTATGGGGGAGGAAAGAGAGGATATGACAAGAGAAAATTAATAATTCATGTTTGACATTCTTTTTTAACAGATCTTTCTTTTGGCAATTATCTTATACTGTAATTGTTCTAGGCAGTGTATAACATTTATGAGGAAGAAAATAATAGGCACTTCCTACTGATGAAAAGATAAAATTGTCTGACAACCATTTTAAAAAGATCACGTATTTTAGAAAAATAAGAGAAAAATTGTTTGACAGGTTTCAGATAAACAATAAAAATACTGATGCACTCTGTGATCAATTTAAAGAATTCCTCCTTCAGGGATAAAGAAGTGTACCTCAGCACACTACAATCTTGGCAAGTCTCCATGTTCAGCAATAGCTCTATTTTTATCAGGAATGGAAAAAATCACCACCATTTCACCCTGCCTATATTATTTTAAAAAACAAACAAAAAAGACCCCCACTTTTTGAAAAATTACATACAAAGCCAAGAAGTGGTGCATATTTATTTTTGAGGAAATTCCAACAATAAAAACCAGACCATTTGAAACTAGGAAGGCAAACTGATTTTAATGCCATTTCATTGCTAACCATCATGATCTGGGTTCTTATTCTGTTTTTGTACTAGTTCTCATAAAAGGATATTTTATGCTATCAAGAACTTCCCTTAAAATCTCTTGGATACCAAAGGAAATGAACTAAAATCAAAACTCTAAATATGTGATTGATTTTGGATGGGCTCAGAGGAACCACCTCAGGCCTTGTCAGACACATGAATGTGTGAATACTTATACAACTTATACAATACTTATTCAATGTCATCATTATTATTCATTTAGTCTATGTATGTACAGCTGTTTATTTTTCTCCCTTCTGTTCATCTCCTCTTTTACTCACCATGTTCAGATATTCATTCAATAAATCCTTGTTCAGTGGCCACTGTAAAATCTGCCTCTAGGCATTGAGGCTACAGCAGTTAAGCAGAATGACCAAATAGCATTGCTTACACTATAAAAGAGTTTACATTTTAATGGAGAAAAGCAAGAAAAATATGTAAAAGTGTTGGATTATATTAGAAATGTAAGAAGCTAGCTAAGAATAGAGACGACTGGGGTTGGCCATAAAAGCTTCAGTTTTACCTGTGGTAATCCGGGAAGGCCTCAGTTAGAAGATGCAATTTGAGTACCATCACAAAGCCTAATGGCTTAAAGTAGCAATTATTTTATTACATCTCAGTTTCCGTAAGTAAGAAATTTCAGAAGTACTCAGTGGGGCAGTTCTAACTTAACGTCTCTCATGCAGTTGCAATGAGATGGTGGCTGGATCAGGATCATGTCATCTCATTTCATGCCATCTCAGTCTTCTCTAAGTAAGTGGTCTGTTTGCATCCATTATTTGCAGATTTTTACAGCATGGTAGCCTCAGAATGGCCTGTGACTGACATGAAGAGTTAGGTCTCCAGTGCAAGTATTCCAGAAAAGAGGCAGACGCCAAAATGTCTTTTATGACCTTACCTTGAACATCATATAGACTCCCTCTGCCATAGTCAGAAATGCACCCAGATTTAAAGGGGAGAGAAAGTAGACACTCATTCTTAACATGAGGGATGTTAACATCACACTGTAAGAAAAATATGTGTGATGTTATATGCTGTCGTCATCACGACACAGCCTAGTGACATGGCTTTTCCTCCTTTAAAATGTCTGGACTTGAAAAGATATTTAAAATTTGCAGCTTCATTTTCTTATGTGAAAGATTGTGATAATGCCATTTCAAATCCACAGGTTTTTTTCTAGGTCTGGTACATAGAAGCAGTAACTATTTTATGAAACAGTAACTATTTTATGCATATTTTACTGTATAAGAGGCATTATAAATTTAACATAACTAGTGGTTATATTATGTTGTATATTATTTATTTATTCTCTACATGTTTATATAATTTATTATCTTTTTAATTCTTTGATGGAACATACACTCAGATTAATCTGCTTGTATAGAGATCCCACATAAGTATTTTTTGATCATAAATATTGTTCAACAAACATTTATTGAAAATCTAATTTGTATCTAGTACAGTTTTTTCACCTCTGGAAAAGTAGCAGTGAAAAAGAAAGAAACAGCTCCTGCTCTGGCAGGATGTATGATGGAGTCTGCATAGTAATAAAGTAGGAAGATGTCATTTACTGGGATACACACCTACTAAAAATTGAAGCAATTTTCATTTAAATTTAGAAATATTTTATTTCTCTTTTTCAAGTTTCAGAGGTTCTGGTATGAATACTTCATTGACATATCCCCTCTATCTAATATTAACCACTATACCCAAATAAACCACCTCGAATTGCTGTCCAGAGGGACACTACATTGGGAAACTTCATTGTTGTATTTCACATCAATTGGAGAATACAATCAGTTCTCCCCTAATATTTTTCTTCTCTCTTCTGTTGTAATAGAGGTTTATCTTTCTATATGCTACAGTTTCATTTCCCAGTTAGACTAAATTTCCCAGCCTTCTTTACAGACAGATACAACTGCATTAATAATTCTGGCAATGAAATCTGAGAAAAAATAGGCCTTGAAGTAACTTGGCATACACTCTTGCATTTTTCCTCTTTCTGCCGGTTGGGGGATGAGATGGGAAAAATTGTAGATGCTCTTCCCTACAAGCAGAAGCCATTTCTTAACTATGAAAGAGACATTGGCTAGCCACAGAATGCCTAAACTTGGATAGTAACATCGGAAATAAACCCGTGTCTTTGTCACTATGTTTGGGGTCTCTTTGTTAGATCAGTAAGTCCATTCAATTAATACCAGATGAACACAAGAGAGAAAATTGCCTTTTTACTCCCAAGTCCCTTAGGCCTAAATCTCTCAAATTGAAGTACCTGCCAGAGAATGTAGCATTGTGATCAACAAAATAAATAATGATGGTATTGGGTTTTAACTCATAAAATAAAATAAGTATCCATGGTTGTATGTATATAATAAATATATATCAAAGTCCATCTGATATAAATAAATAAAGATATAAGCAATTGGGAGAACAGGACTACTCTTCCTTGTAGTAGAATTTTAATTTAAAAACATAGTTGAAATGATGGAAATAGAAAATCACTATTAACTATTGCCACAGCAATAATTTTTGCAGGCAAAAACAATCAGTGATTGCTAAAATTGGTAAGCAAAATGTGATGAGAAAAAGATATTTGCATAGTTTCAAAGTATCTTTTCAGAAGATACTAATTTGTATAGAGGGAAAAATAGTAATTACAGTGAAGAAACCTGGAAGACACCACCTTAATCAAGTGAACAACTCATCAACAGCAATAATAAGATATATTGACATCATGTACATTCTGACACGATGCACTAAGAACAACATATTTTCAGTGGCATCCTTGTCCAAGCTTCAAAATCTCCACCTAATCATATGAAATCAGACAAACCTAAATTGAGAAGCATTTTGCCAAAAAACTGATTAGTACTCTTCAAAATTGTCAAAGTCATCAAAGACACACCAAGACACAAGTTGTCACAGAGTGAGCGAGACTGAAAAGATATGATGACCAGGATAAAGGTAGTAGAACAACCAGTGAAATTCAAATACGTTTCCTATAGCAATTAAAAGCATTCTATTAGTGCCACTTTCCTAGTTTCCATAATTGTACTGTAATTATGTAAGATGATAGATAACCATAGGAAAATTTTGAGTATATGGTTATGGGAACTCTCCATACTGTTTAATCATTTGGGGTGGGAATAAACCTAAAATTATTTTAAAATAAAAAGTATAAAAGAAAAAGAGAATCTGCAACAGTGGATATCAAATATTCACCAAAATAGTCTCAACATTTCCCTCAGCTCAAGTAAACTTTGGTCACAGTTTTTCCTGGCTTTCACCTTCTGACCTCTCTATTCTTTGTGCATTTAGTTTAGGAAATTTTCCGTTGTAAGTTCTTGCTCTTCTTCTTTGAGCTATAAGTCTTCTTTCAGCCTAATACCAGTTTTGTTTTGTTTTTTTTTTTTTTTTTTTTTTTTTTTTTTTTTTTGAGACAGAGTCTCACTCCGTTGCCCTGGCTAGAGTGAGTGCCGTGGCGTCAGCCTAGCTCACAGCAACCTCAAACTCCTGGGCTCAAGCAATCCTCCTGCCTCAGCCTCCCGAGTAGCTGGGGCTACAGGCATGCGCCACCATGCCCGGCTAATATTTTCTCTCTATATATCTTTTTAGTTGTCCAGATCATTTCTTTCTATTTTTTAGTAGAGACGGGGTCTCGCTCTTGCTCACGCTGGTCTTAAACTCCTGACGTTGAGCGATCCACCACCCTCGGCCTCCCAGAGTGCCAGGATTACAGGCGTGAGCCACCGCGCCCGGCCCTAATACCAGTTTTAAAACAGTTTTACAACTTATCCTGGTAGCCATGGGTGAGGCAAAGGCATTATATGTAATCAAAATATTTGTACCCCCATAATATTGTGAAAATAAAAAAAATGAAATAAAAAACTTCTGCACAGCCAGAAAAATAAATAATCATTAGAGTGAATAGGCAACCTACAAAATGGAAGAAAATATTTCTATGCCATACATCTGATAAAGGGCTGATAACTAGAATATATTAAAAAATTCAAGCAAATCAGCAAGAAAGAAATCAAACAACCCCATTAAAAAGTGGATAAAAGACATAAACAGAAAATTTTCAAAAGAGGATAGACTAATGGCCAACAAACATATGAAAAAATGCTCAATATTTCTAATCATTAGGGAAATGCAAATTAAAACCACAATGAGATATCATCACTTAACTCCAGTGAGAATGGGTTTTATCAGAAAGTCTCAAAACAGCAAATGTTGGCATGAATGCAGAGAGATAGGAACACTCATACACTGCTGGTGGGACTGCAAACTAGTGCAACCTCTGTGGAAAATTGTATTGAGATACCTCAAAAAACTAAAAGAAGAATTACCATTTGATCCAGCAATCCCACTACTAGGTATCTACCCAGAGGAAAAAAAGACACCTGCACTCTAATGTTTATAGCAGCACAATTCACAATTGCAAAGATGTGGAAACAACCCAAGTTCCCATCAATACATGAATGGATTAATAAAATGTGGTGTATGTATACCACGGAGTACTATTCAGCCATACAAAATGGTGAACTAATACCTCTCATATTAACCTGGATGGAACTGGAGATCATTCTTCTTAGTGAAGTATCACAAGAATGGAAAAACAAACACCACATGTACTCACCATTAAATTGGAACTAATCGATCAACATTTAATGTGCACATATGGAAATAACATTCATCAGAAATCAAGCAGGTGGGAGGGGGGAGGAGGGAATGGGTAAATTCACACCTAATGGGTACAATGCACATTATTTAAG
Organism: Indri indri; assembly: GCA_004363605.1. Taxonomy (NCBI): domain Eukaryota; kingdom Metazoa; phylum Chordata; class Mammalia; order Primates; family Indriidae; genus Indri; species Indri indri. Next base: position 18,661 of record RJWJ010013809.1, on the reverse strand, counting down.
GAATGGACACACTTATAATTTTGACTCAAATGGTACAAAAGCAATTTATATAACCAAAGCATTTGTAACCCTGTAATATTCTGAAATTAAAAAAAATCTATTTTGAGTACCATTTTATATAATTTTAAGATTTTAAGAAACTACATTAATTAACCTGGTAAATACATAACATCATATTTTAAAATTAAAACTTGAGGGTATGAAGCATTTAATCTCATTTGCTTGTATTGTAGGATTATTGCTGTGGAAGAAGACCAGGCTCTTAGTATTTAGGTATGTTTCACCATTTATAACCAGCAACCAAATGTATTTAAATTTTGGAGTCAATCATTTCAGATCATTATTCACACATTATTGTCTGGGATAGCAGAAAGAATATGAACATTGAAATCATGGTCTATCAGCGTTATTAACTGGGAAATGTAATTTAATCTTTTAAAACCCAGTGTTTTTCATTTGTAAGCTGAAGTCATAATGTCTATGTTGTAAAATCATTTGAGAATTAAACTATTTAAATAAAGTAAAACAAGAACAAGGCCAATTATGTATTAAACATTTCAGTTAATGATGCTACTCTTTTTTCCTCATTAAATCTATTAGAGGAAAATCAAGAAACTTAGTAAATGCCCTTCAAGAATTGCTGTTCCCACTGAAACACTTTTTTAAATATTTTCATAAGATGTCATTAGGAACTTAATTAATTAGAATTTTTTTGGAAAATAATAGTGAATACAATAAATTATCATGATGCCATGGAAATAAATCTGATAAATGCCATTTATTGGTCAACATCAAACAAAAATTATATAATTAATGATTAGACTTTCAGGAAAAATAAAACAGAAATGAAACAAACAACAGCTGCTTATGGTGTAAAATATTTATTTTCATTACTAGCTATTCTTAAGTGAGTGTTTCTTTAAAAACTCCTAGTTATGAAATATTTCTATAGTCATATTAAAATCTTTCAAAGGTGATTCTAGCAGTATCTACTTGAGGAAAATTGTGATTGACTTTGTTTTGAAGTAACTGATGCTTCAAGGAATAATACAATGATAAAGGGAAAAAGCAGAGCCTAGCGGTTCTCTGTCATGCTTACGGTTGTTAGAAATAAGAAAAATGCTATTAAGTCAAATTAATATGACCGAATAACAGAAACATACTTACGTGTGGGGTGAAAGAAATTTGTTTTTGTTTCTACAATATCATCACAGATTTCCTGCTTCAATTATATTTTCTTATAGAATTTGTGTTTAGTTAGATAATAGTTCCATACAAAGAAAGTCATGAGGAAAATAAGTCACCCAACTCCTAAGGATGTATTTCTAAAAGTAAATTTCCCTTATGAAATAAAGCATATCAAACCTACAAAGTTTAGCAGAAGGAACATTTCTGTGTTTGTACCAGTGACACCCATGGGTCTGTGGTCAGAGGATTTTCATTCTTGAATGTTGGAAAGCTTCAACATTGAAAGTCTTGCTCAAATCTGAACAAAGTCCAAAGTTTTATATTCTAAGTACAGCTGTGGCTGACAGAAATTTCAAAAATCTTTTCAACAAAACTGGAATGAAAGTAGAATACAAAGAACATAAGTAGTCTGGCTTCAAAAGAAAGGGGTTCTGACTGAATCAGGGAAGAAGGGCTTCTAAGGATTTCTGGCCCACTCTGCGTGGGATCCATCATACAGGAAAAAAGGATGCACATAGCCCTGTGGTGATACTTCACCGCCCAGTTTTCAGCTTCGCTCTTCCTAACGAACACCAACTTTACTGTGGAATGCCTTGCTTTATCCCTTGATCTGTCTATCGTTTAATGATGGGAAAATATTATCTTTTCTCATCAACGTTCAACTTTAACCCCTTTTCTCTGAAATGCATTTTGCATAAACGTCACCTTCTCTTTTTAGATAAATGACTCCAGCAATTATAAAGCCTCGTCTGTATAACTTGAGTGGCATAGCATTAGGCTAAAACAACATGAAAATCTTGCAATATTCCAGTAACAAGATTTGCATGCCTAATGTTGGGGGAGTCAGGGATTCCTTGTCATTATTTCCACTGTTTAACTAATACAAAAACATTCTGTACTCTTATATGTATTATTGGTAATATATTTATGAATGTAATGAAATATCAATTTGAATATTTATAAAAATAAAAAATTAGATTAATTGTTAGCCACTGTTAAAGGATTAACATTTGCCCTGTAAAGTGATGAACATGTTAATGAAATGTCAGCTTAGAAATCTTTCAGTGGTGTCCAAGAAAACTTTCTGAAGATATAAATGTACTCTATGTGCACCGTCCAATATGGAGCCCCTACTCACACATGGCTGCAAAGCACTTTTTGGATAGTGCAAGTGAGGACCTCAACTTTTTATTTAAACTTAATTAATTTAAGTTTAAATGGCTACATATGGTTAGATCTATAATATTGTACAGTATAGACAAAATCTTCTTATGGGGCTTTCTTATATTAATAATTCTCATTCTTCAAAATTCTGCCATAGTTTTACATACATTTTTCTACTTATGACAAAACATTCCATACCTTAACTGCAAAACAAAATATCTAGTCTATACAAGTTTGACTTTGATATAAACAACTAAGCAAACCATTATAAATGAACAGTCAGACTAATTGTTTCTTTTACCCATATGAATATATAAAATAAATTTTACATCCCAGGCTATTTACTTAAAGACAGGTTAAGATACCTACTTTCGGGTTGCATGTTGGAGTGGGGGAACTTCTAGATGACTCTCCCATTACTAGAACTTTTCATGTGACAGTGGACAACATAAATATTGCCTTAATTTGTTACTAATTCAAATTGCTTCAGTTTTATTATATTATGAAGTAACTTGAAGTCTGTTGCTGAATAGCTTTTGTTATAATCAATAGCTAAAAGAACTTACAAATATCTGTCGTAAATACACACTCAATTATTTTATGGGTTACTTAAAAATAGTAATGTCAAAAACCCTTAAGCAAAAAGAATCACTCTGAATAAGATAGATTCCTATATAGTCAATATCCTGAATAAAATTAATTACTAATACAAGAATGTAAGAAATGTAGAAATCAGGTTTAAATATACGTTAATTAAATGAAATTTCTACTTAACAGAATCATTCTCAAAACCTTCACCTCAAGTTCTAAGCAGAAAAGTAGAATCATTTCAGTTATTTTCAACCAGAAACATGAAAATTTTTATTTCTCTTCTCAAAATAAAGTAAAACCATGCATTCTACCACAACTTTTTCTGAAATGTTCACATTTATGCAATACAAAGCAAAAGTAAAAGGTAAAATTCCTCTTTTCTGGCCCTGTTTCACTGGGTAAGACAATAGTTTATGTTATAATTTTAGACTTCATTCTTTGTTTAATTAAATTATTAATATATATTCTATAAATCACAATCCACGTAATATAACTTGTATTATTTTTCAACAATTAAATAATGCCTGTTACAAGCCCTAGTCTGCTGGGCTAGTGAGACTTTAGTTTCATTCAGTTTGTTATCTTGGTTCACGTCTAAGTTTACCCAGTGCCAAACTTCTGGCAACCTGTATCCTCTACTCCTTGTTTTCATGGCCACTAGGGCCTCAGGTCTGCTGTTTCTCTGCCTTCAGTCCGATGACACCACTGGATGCATGGAGGTCACAGGGCTGCCCGCTGCCATGAAGGGCCGTGAGAACACCCTGAGACATCCTAGCACTGTGCTGTCCAGTACGTGGGCCACTCACCACACTCTGTTCTCGGGTTTCCAAATCGTTTTCAGCATTCTGGTGTTTATTTCTGGGATTTTCAGATTCTGTGATCAGGCAGGGACAGAGACACACATGTCAATGCATGGCCGGATTTTTTTGTTTCTTTTTCATGAAGACTCTGTTTATGATCTAGTATGGTTGGGTGAGGGGCATGAAAAGTTTCTACGTTTCCCTTGTGTATTTTCTCAGATGTTTTCTCTGTGCTAGATTTCTTTCCATTGCCAAAATAGCCCAGAATTTTGAAAATAATAAAAAAAATAAATATATACACATATACATACAGCTTTTTTTCTCTATATTCTACTGTATCTCTTTTTCACAGTGTGAGAGGGATTACACTGAATGAATGGGAGAAGGTGTAATGAGAGACAGAAACAATATACCAAGAAAATGAAACAGTTATTTTTCAAAGCACTAAGCACACGAACATAAACAAAGCTCGCTATACAGTGAAGAAACAAGTACGGGATGTTTATAATAAAACATTTTATATATAAAATAAGAATAACAAAAAGAAAAACTACAAAAAACCACAAATATTTATATACATATTATTCTTTTTCCCAAATGATATTATTTCTTCTACACTGTTATGCAGTCAGCTCTTACTTATTTAATTATATACTATTGACATTTTTTAAACTCAATACCTATAGACCCATGTTTATTCTTTTTTTATCTGCTATTTTTATTCTATGATATATAAGTAGCATCATGTATGTTAACTTTTTTTGGAGGAAATGTATACTGTTTCCATTGTTATTACAATCAATGTAATAAATTTATTGCACAAATAGTTTGCATGTGTATTTGAGTAGATCAAAAAAAAATCACTGTCATTGGCTATCCTAAACAATGCAAATTTGGATATAATGGGATTGGAAAATGGCTTTCAAACTTTTTTCATTCTTGAACTGGCTACATTTCCAATATTCCTCTGGCCCAGGTATTTTGTGTGAAATAGGCTGGCAAAATCAGTGTTAACTACTTGAAAGATTCTTCCCATTACTTCCATTTTTTTGGAAACCTTAGCCAACCACGGGTTCCAGAAATTCCCCCATCAATATTTGAGCCAGTATTGATGACTACTACTGGATGGCACAAGCCAGATAGTAAGTAGGACTTTGGAGGATTTGGATTGGAAAGTGGATCACTGAACCCATTGGTCTGCCAGCTAGGCACGCTTGCCTGGTCATTTCATTAACCACACCGTTAAGCCGCTTCCTGCCAATAACATGTGTGGATATCACTTATTGTGTTAGGATGGAGTTTCACTTTGGTTCTGTAAGACATACTTGTAGAAATGGGATTTTAGGGTAAATTGGTGAACACAGATTATATTTTAACAGATGATAAACTATTCTCAAAATAGGTGTATAAAGATTATATTTGCTCACCATATTAATTCCTCCTTCTTTTGTATACGTAACTGTATTTCTCAGTTTCCTTTGCATTGACCAGGCCATATCATGGGTTTTAGATTAAGGGAATGTGTACCAAAAAAATACGCATCACTGCCACAGAGAATCCTACGTTATCTGTCCAACCAGAGAGGATTCCGAGGTCATGAGAAGAGTGGCTATGAGGTGGAAGGGCCCTGGAACTGGAGCAATACAGGAGGAAGGCCACATGCTGATCGGATTTTGTTTAAATAAAAAATAAAATTTTATTGTATTAAATTACTGAGATTTGGAGTTGTTATAAAAGCCTTTTGAAACAATAGAATGAATTTTCCGTGATACTTCATTGACCCTACCTTACATCTTGTGACTCACTGGAAATGTAGCCAGGAAAGAAAGAATCTCATCATCTTAGCTTGTTTAGTGGAGATTGCAGTGCTCTGTTCCCCTACAGGACTCACAACAAAGGTTTCAGACAATTTAACCAGAGAGAGAGAGAAACAGAGAGAGGTCGAGAGAGACAGACAGAAAGACTTAACTTTGTACATATTCTTAACATGCCCATTTTCTGCATATATGTGACAGTATTAAATATTACCAATTAAAAAGCAATTTTGAATGATCGGAATTTTTTTAATGTACCGATTAGAAAATCTTTTTTTACGACTAAGTTTAAGAATTTTGTCATGTTATTATTTATTTTTTTCTAGGGGATTTTACTTCTTAATCTGTAGAATTATTTAACATTTATTAGGTTTCATTCATTTTTTTCAACTAAGATGTAAGAAGCACTGAATTTCTTCCAAGTTATTTGCTAGGCAGGGAGACACAGGGAGCAGAAGTTACAGATATGTTCCTTATTCAAGTGGAGTTTACTGTCAAATGAAGAAATAGAAGAAAGGGCTTAATCACTGCATTTCTATAACAAAATATTTACTGTGTACTAATTTACGTGTTAAGCATTATTCTTGTGTTGGAGATATAGTGGTGATCAAAACAAACAAGGCTCCTGTTCTCACAGATCTTTTATTCTAGTCAGTGTAGGAAGAACATGAATGGGAAGGCAAATAAATGATAAGATTATTTCAGAATAATAATTCCTATGAGAAAAACAAAAGCAAATAAAGTACAGGAATATGTCATTTTATTGTGCTTTATTGCACTTTGCCTATATAGCATTTTTTACAGATTGAGGGTTTGTGGCAACCCTGTGTCAAGAAAGTCTATCAGCACTGTTTTTCCAATAGCATGTGCTCATTTTGTGTCTTTGTGTCAATATTTGGTGATTCTTTCAATATTTCAAAGTTTTTCATTATTATTATACATGTTAAGATGATCTGTGATCAGTGATCTTTGATGTTACTATGACAACGGTATGTGGAGCCACAAACTGCACCCGTATAAGATGATGAACTTAATTAATAAACGTTGCATGTGTTCTGACTGCTCCACTGACACACCCTTTCCCCATGTCTCTCCCTCTCCTTGGGCCTCCCTATTCTCTAAGACACAACAATATTGAAATTAGGCCAATTAATAACCCTACACAGGCCTCTAACTCTTCAAATGAAGGAATTGTCACACATGTCTCACTTTAAATCAAGAGCTAGAAATAGTTAAGTTTAGTAAGAAAGGCATGTCGAAAACTAAGATAGGTCAAAAGCTAGGCCTCTTACACCAAACAGTTAACCAAGTTTTGAAAGCCAAGGAAAAGTACTTGAATAAAATTAAAAGTAGTACTCCACTGAACACACAAATGATAAGACAGTAAACAGTCTTATTGCCGATTGGGAGAAAGTTTTAGCGGTGTGGATAAAACAGCCACAGCATTGCTCTAAAACAAAGTCTAATCCAAGGCAAAGTGCTACCCCTCTTCAATTCTAGGAAGGCTGAGACAAGTGAGGAAGCTGCGGAAGAAAAGTTGGAAGCTAGCAGAGGTCGGGCCATGAGGTTTAAGGAAAGATGCCGTCTCCATTACATACAAATGCAGGGGAAAGCATCAGCTGCTGATATAGAAGCTGCAGCAAGTTATCCGGAAGGCATAATACCTAACATAATTGCTGAAGCTGTCTACACTAAAAAAGATTTTCAGTGTGATGAAACAGCTTTGTATTTGACAAAGATGCCATCTAGAATTTTCATAGCTAGAGAAGAGAAGTCAATACCTTGCTTCGAAGCTTCAAAGGACAGGCTGACTCTCTTGTTAGGGGCCAATGCAGCTGTCGAATTGAAGTTGAAGCCTATGCTTATTTACCATTCGGAAAATTCTAGAACCCTTAAAAATTATGCCATATGTACTCTGCCTGTGCTCTATAAAGAGAACAACAAAGCCTAGATGACAGCACATCTGTTTACAAAATGGTTTACTAACTATTTTAAGCCCAGTGTTGAGACCTACTGCTTAGGGGAAAAAAAATCCTTTCAAAATATCAGTGCTCATTAACAATGTACCCGGTCACCCAAAAACACTGATGGAGCTGTCCAAAGAGATGAATGTTGTTTTCACATATGCAACATCACATGCATTCTGCCACCTGTGGATCAAGGAGTAATTGTGACTTTCAATTCTTGTTGTTTAAGAAAAGCAATTTGTAAGGCTACAGCCGCCATGGACGGTGATTCCTCTGATGGTTCTGTGAGAAGTACATTGAGAAACTTCTGGAAAGGATTCTCCATTCAAGATACCATTAAAAACATTTGTGATTCATGGGAGGAGGTCAAAATATCAACATTTACGTGGGTTTGAAAGAAGTTGATTTCAACCCTCTTGGATGACTTTGGGGGGTTCGAGAGTGCAAACAGAGGAAGTAACTGCAGGTGTGGCCGAAATAGCAAGAGAACTACAATTAGAAGTGGAGCCTGAAGACGCGACTGAATTGCCGCAATCTCATGATAAAACTTGAATAAATGAGCGTTGCTTCTTATCGTTACCGAAAGCTCGGTCACTTGTCCACGAGGCTGAATCAGAAGAACGAGGACAAGCAGTCTGGGGAGGAAGGAAAGAGAGTTTACTTTACCAGCAAAGGAGGAAATATGGTAGACTTTCTTGTCTCAAAATCCCAAATTTCATAAACATAGGCAAGGATACAGAGCTTTTAAAGGGAGGGTTCTCAGCTTCAGGCAATTACTGTGGTTAACTGTTCTAATCTCCCTTCTCGGCCAAAGACAAAGCCTGTGAACTCTGCCAGCCTGGGATTTTTAACAAAAAGACTTAACCTAAACTGCCTCAGGGATGCAGGGCAGAATACAGTTCCCAAAAGGAGTGCGGGAAGTTTTATGGAGACAGAAAATCTCTTTGCCATTTTTTTTTTTTTTCAGACCATTCCCTCTGTTACATTATGGGCAAGCAAAAAACACTTTCTTGAGATGGAATCTACTCCTGGTTAAGATGTTGTGAACATTGTTGAAATGACAATAAAGAATATAGAATATTACATAAACTTAGTTGATAAAGCTGAAGCAGATTTTGAGAGAATTGATTCCAATTTTGAAAGAAGTTTTGCTGTGGGTAAAATACTATCAAAAGCATCACATGATACAGAGAAATATTTTACAAAAGGAAGAATCAATAAATGTGGCAAACTTCATTATTGTCTTATTTTAAGAAACTTTCACAGCCACCCCAACCTTCAGCAACCACCACCCTGATCAGTCAACAGCCACCATCATTGAGGCAAGACCCTTTATCAGCAAACAATTAGGTCTCCACGAAAGCTCAGATAATTGTTACCTTTGCCTAGCACCAAAGTATTTTAAAAGTAAGACACATACATTGTTCTGTTATACATAATGCTATTGCCCATGTAGTAGCCTACAATATAGTGTAAATATAACTTTTACGTGCACTGGGAAACCAAAATATTTGTGTGACTCACTTTATTACCGTATTAACTTTATTGCCATGGTCTAGAATCCAACCCGTAATAACTCTGAGGTATTCCTGTGATAGAAGATGGTGGCTAGGGAACATATTATCAACAGAGTGATCAAGGAAGAAGATTTAGAGGATATGACATTTTACCTGAGACTTTAACACCAGAAGGCATGGGCCTTAAAAAAATCTAAAGATAGAGTCTTTTGGAAAGAGTAAACCCAAGTGCAAATGTTCTAAAGTAAGACAAACTTGGAAGTTTAGGAATACATTTAACCCACGGAAAGCCCACGCAGTTTAATACTCACTGTTTTTAAATGAGCAACGCATGAAGGGAATGCAGTGTCAGGACCTGGTCTATTTTTAAACTAGTGTAATAATCCTAGTCATACCGTTCAATATGTTTGCTTTTTAAAATATGGAACCACCATTAAGTTGTTTAGCTCTTGCACTTCAAGAGATCTGGTCTTTACTTTCACTTGTCTGTTAGGTCGATTCTGTTTACTAGATGGATGTTTGTAAATAATATGTGAGCCTGAAAGAATTCTCAACCAAACGTAGTCTTTTCTGTCATCTTGATTGGATTAATTTCAAATTCTAAAACATTCAGTCCACAATAGCTCTTAGAGGATGAAGAATTTGCCTTAATGAATTATTTTGTTCTTCGGTCAACACTTAAGATTATAGGTTGTCATATCCCCAGCCTGTAAGCTCCTTAAGAATGAAGAATTGCATTTTCTCCACACCATGCATCTTTTCTAAGGTGCTTAGCAGCACTCAGTACCCTGTGGAGTAAGTACTCAGTGCCTTTTGTTTGATGTTGCTGACAAGACATAAAAAATAATCCCTTAAAAAAAATCCACAATTAAAATGCAGCAAAACTGAAAAAAGAAAGAAGTTTAGAAATTAGATAAAAACCAAGGGAAGTAGAAACTCTTAATTGACTAGCTGGAGTTGCCATCAAGAACTGGGGAAGAGACAATTCATGGAGCGACAAAAAGCCAAAAGAAATATTTGGACTTTATTCTCTGTTTCCTTTCTTATTTTTAATTTTTTATGTGTTCATTACTTAGGTCTGTATACTACTTATCTATTTGTCCAGGTAACAGCATTAGAATATTTATCAGGTTTTTGAAATTAAACCTAATTTTGCATCAGGTAGTCTCAAATTTTTCTAAGAATGTAACTTCCAAATAATTTTTATTATTAATGTTGCACATATAAATAAAAATCAAAATATGCACCATATCTGTAGCATATAAAACCTTTATATAATATATAAAAGATATGTATAAATAGACCATACTTGAAAAGAGGCTGACAATATTTTGCTCTCAAACATTTTTAGATTCCAATCATGTCTTTCACTCACACAACACAAACACTCCCACATTATACATGTGTACATTTATATTACACACATAAACTCATTGAAAACAAATGTAACATTCAAATAAATAATAGGCATGCTTATAGATTTTATTACCTAGTCACTTTCTGTGGAATGTATTATATTAATTCTATTTGGAATAAAGCCTACTTGAAAAGCTGGACTATACCATTTCAGTGCAACAGACTTTAGATATTAGGCCTGTGTATGGGAATGATGAAGTGTGTTATAAAAAGGATTTAGTAAGTTTCTGGGAAAAAGGATGACTGGCTATACAAAGCACTGGTATCACCTACCGACTCTTCCACGCACTACCATCCGAATGTACTGAGATAAACATATCACTGGCAATACTGACAGGTGCTATAAAGCTAAGCTGCCCTTTACCGGTGAATGAAAATAAGCCAATGTAAAGAACAGAAAGTGAATTTTAAATATTAAAGTATTTTTAGTGAAAATCTGCGAAATTTATATTTGTTTAACATGTAAAATTACAAAGAATGTAGTCCATGTTAAAATCATAGGCTGGATGACTTCAGTAGGACAAATATTGAAAATAATTTTGTTGCGTTACTGGTAATAGTCTTCTACAATGTTTTTCTGAGAAACATCCAAAATACATTTATATAGCACAAAACTTTCTTGTATGTTGGGTTAATACAAGCCAATTAGCAGTTAATTTCCCTATTTTAAAGCTTGTGTTTATGGGATACCAAACATCTAAGTTTAAAATGGCTCATATCTATTGTTCCAAATAGGAGTTTGACAATATATACTTAAAATTTAGTTTCTCGGATTAATTTTATTTGTAGCTTATAATTATGCAATTGTATAATCACTGTATTGGAGGGGATGAACATGTTAGATGTTGAATTTCTTAGAGATTCTTATAAAATAAGAGAGTGGACTAGTAAAATAACGAGAAAGAAATTATGGTTAATGTTAAAAATCCCAGGTTGCATTTATTTTACAGTGCCAGAAGAGGTTTCAAATACTCTTCACTACTAGAAGTACAAAATTGTCTCTAAGTAGTTTCCTTAAAATGGAGGCAACTTTTCCTTCCATGTAAATCAATATTTTCCAGATAAGCAATGGATATTGGTAATTATAATATTCATGCAAAAGCTCTGCTATAATCACATAAATGAACATAGAAAATGAATATAAACATAGAGAAGTATTTAAAATAAATACAGGCCAGCAGAAGTGCAATGTGTGAGATATGCAAGGATTGACAGGTAACTAGATAGAGATAAGGGTAGGAGTTATGTAAGTTCCAAGACTGGACATCAACACTGTCAATCACAATGCGCAGTTCAAGAATTTTCATTTGGAAGGGAAGGATCCCAGATCATGAAGCGATAACTATTGTTTCTTCAAAATTTTGAACTTCCACAATGTCTGTGGAAGTTTTTAAAAAAACATTTTATCTTTTTTTACAGATATATATATATATATATATGTGTGTGTGTGTGTGTGTGTGTGTGTGTGTGTGTGTGTAATATATATTGTTCAATTGCTAAATAAGAAATATACCTCTATGAATGACATAAAAATGGAGGTTAATTTCAAGGTCATTTTACTAGTGGATTATCATCCTCAAAGATTAGGGAGTTAATTTGATGACACGGGGCCATGCAGGTATCACTGACTAAAAATTGTGACATCAAAGAAACTCCTTAATTTTATCTGCAATTTTAGAATTATAACCTTTAACACGAAAATTTCTCGGGAATGTTTTTTATATCTAAAATTCAGGAGAGTACAGAAAAAAAATTAATTAAAAAAAAAATTCCTCAGTTGAAAACTCGTTTGTCATGCAACAAGACAAAGGCGCTTTTTTTTTTATCATTTTATATTTACCCATGCTCATATTTTAAAACTCAGTGAAAATGTTCTAATAATATGCAAAATTTAAAGAAAGTGAACAGTAAAGCCTTTCCATAGGAAACACAAAGTTTCAAAGTCTTTATCCTAGAATCAGTAGTTTTGATCCGTTTGAGTCTCAAAGTCTAGAGGCTTAGTCAAAAGTCAGTCGGATCAAAGCTTGTCTCCCTGAACTATGTCAAAAAGAGAATGGTTAATCCTGTTTACTATAAATGAGAAAGACACCAATAGCATATCTCAAACTGATGAATATGAAATATCTACGTGAACATGGTGAGAAAGGATATCTTTTCATACATTATTTTTAATGAAAGTACCTTAATATAATGTTTCAATGCTCTTTAAAAACAAAGATAATTGGGGTTTTATATGTTTATTTGAATTAAAATATAAAATGGCTGTATGTATGCAGATATTATGAATGTCATCCAAGTTACAAGAAGTTCCTTTTTATTAAAACCAAGACAGAATATGTTTTTCTAATAAAATGTTCAATTAAATCATTAAAAGGGACACATACAGTTATAAATAAAATGTTTAATTTAAAATAATGTAACGTTTCCTTCTGATTTAATTGGCAATAAATATCACATAATGCACAATGCTTAAATTTAAGTAATCTTTATTCAACCCCAGTGGTTATCTAGAGAATGGTATCATTTTATGAAAGCAAGTGAAGCAATTAATTGGTTTCTATTTATTAATCCAGTTCAGATGTAATGAAAACATAACAGCAAACAAAATATATTTGCACTTTAATCTATGATTAATGCTGATATTACTGTTATATTCAAAGTTGCCTCATATTTCTAACAAATGCATGTATATATGTAATAATGATTTGGATAAAAGTCCAAATTAAATCACTAGAAACTTAAATAAAAATAGCAATATGTTTATGCATTTATTCAATCAAAATTTATTGACCTCGTTCTGTGTTTCAGGCCCTGGAATAAATCTGGAATAAAATGTTTAGCAAGATAGCTAATGTCCTAGCATGCTAATAATCTTATTGTGGCAAGTTTTAAATAGTCTCGCAATTACTTTATGCATTCCAACATACCTGGTTTTTCTCTTTTTTTTTTTTTTTTTTTTTTTTGATATTTCTAGGCTACATGGTTCATCTGTGAGTTTTTTCAAATTGTTGCAAATCCCCCTCAAATTTTTCAATATATTTACTGAAAAAAATCCACACGTAAGTGAACCCATGCAGTTCAAACCTGTATGTTCAAAGATCAACTGTATTGTTTAACAATGGCAAGAGTGAACATCCTTGCTCTTTCCCCAGTTTTAGGTGGAAAGAGCTTCACTGTTATATATGATGTCAGCTGTATGTTTTTCATAGATGTTTTATATTAGGTTAATGAATGTCCCTTCTATTTCTAGTTTGTTGATACATTTTTAAAATCGTGAATGGATGATGTATTTTATTGAATGCCTTTTCTACATCTATTGGGACTATGTTATTGCTTTTGTCTTTTATTCTTTTAAAATGGTGTATTACATTAACCAATTTTGAATATCAAAACAACCTTACATTTCTAGAATAAACCTCATTTGCTCATGATACATTTTCATTTTTACATTTTGCTTAATTGCTAATGTTTAATTAGATTTTTTTTAATGTTCATGAGAGATGCTATTCTGTAGTTTCCTTCCATGTTATATCTTTATATAATTTAGAATCAGGGTAACATGGGCCTTGTAAAATAAGTAGAGAAGCATTTCTTTATTATCCATTTTCTCTAAGAGTTTGTGTAGATGTATATTTTTTCTTCCTTAAAATTTTGATGGAATTCACATGTGAAGCCATATGGGCTAGAACTTTGCTTTATGGGAAGATTTTTCTTTACTAAATCCATTTCTTTCCTTGAAAAAATTTAATAAGACTTTCTTTTACCTAATAAGTCTAGAAGGATTATTTGTGTGTTGGTAGAAATTTGTCTACTTCATTATGTTTGTTGGCATAAAGTTACTAACAATAATACCATAGAATCCTTTTCAATGCTTTGGATTCTGTAGTGATGAACTCTCTTCCATTCTGATTTGGGTAATTTTGCGTGTGTGTGTGTGTGTTTGTGCGTGTGTGTGTGTGTGTCTTTCTTTCTCTGTTTCCTGTTCAGTCTATCTAATAAGTTAACAATTTTGTTAATCTCTTCCCAAAACTAATTTTTGTTTTATTAATTTTTTCTTATTTTATCTAATTGATATTTAGTCTATCATTCACACACACACACACACACACACACACACGTGCACTTTTTTTATTTGTGTTTAACATGACTTACTCATCATTTCCTAGATTTTCAAGGTAGAAGACTCATAGATTAGTAATTTTGGATTGTCCTCTTCAATGTAAGTGCTTAAAGCTACAAATTTGTCTCTAAGCATCTATTAACTTTTACTGTGTATATACTAATATATTTCTATTATAAAATTTCATTTGAATCAAATTATTTCTGATTTCCTTTGTGACTTCCACTGGGTTATTCAGTATTGGGTTATTTAACTTCCAGATGCTTCTTAGATTTCACTCTGCTAGTGGTTTCTGATTGAAATCCATTGAAATGGGAGAATATACTTTGCATAATTTTAATGCTTTTAAATCCAGTGAATTATTTGGTTTATCTTTGAGAATGTGGCACATGCACTGAATAAAAAAGTATATTTTGTTGCAGTTGGTTAAAGTTCTATACATGTCAGTTTAATTTTGTTGACCATGTTATTCAAGTATTCCACATACTTCCTGATATTCTATTAACATGCTCTATTAATTACTGAGAAAGCACTATTGAAATCACCAAATACATTTAAATTTTTTATTTCTCTTTTCAATTTTACATTGTGTGTATGTGTGTCTGTGTGTGTTTATACCTCATGCATTTTGGAACTCTTATGAGCAAATAGATTTACAAATGTTTTATCTTCGTATTGTATTAAACTTTTTGATATAAAATATTATATTTCTCTTGATCTCTAGTAATATTCTTTGTCTTAGAGACTATTCTGTCTGATAATGACATAGATATTTCATCTCTCTTATGATTATTGTTATCTCTTGTGTCGTTTTTTTATCTTTTAAGAGTTGTCTTTTATCCAAAAAGCGTTTCATATAGCCAGCATATAGCTAAATAATTTTTTTCTTTCCTGTTTTTTAATTCAATTTGGCAAACTCTGCCTGTTGATTAGTATACAGTTCACACATTTAATGTAATTAATTATATATTTGCCTTTGGGTCTCAATCTATTTCATATTTTTAACTTTTTGTATTTCTCATCTTTTTTGCTTTTCCATCCATTCTTTATAAACGTCTTCTTTGTTAAACAAATATATTTAGTGTATTATTTTGATTTCTCTGTTGACTTTAGCTACATTTTGATTTTTTACTTTTTAATTTTTGCTCTAAAAATTACAGTAAGCATCTTTGTTTTAATACCGATTATTTCTGCTAAAATATATCCACTATGCACATGTATTGTCCTATACCCACTCTTTTGTGCTATTATATAAAACATCTAAATATTAATAATTTATAAACCCAAGAATACATTGTTATAATTATTGATCGAGTCAATACTATGTTTCTTTTAACTAAATTAAGAGAAGAAGAGAGAAAAACTACACAAACAAACATATAGTCTTTTGTATTTGTCCACATATTACGATTTCTGGTACTTTTCATTTTCCCTGGGGATCGGTTACTGCATATGATGTCATTTCCTTTCATTATTAGGCCTTCCTTTAGTCTTCCTAGAGGGGCAAATCTGCTGAAAACAAATTTTCTCAGTATTTTATTCACCTGAGAAAGATTTCATTTCACCTTAATACTTGAAAGATGCTAGAATAGTTTTGCTGGATAAAGAATTATTGGTTGATTTTTTTCTTTCAATAATTTACATATGTAATTCAACTGCCTTGTTTTTTTCCTAAGGAGGCAGCTGTTTTTATTCACATTGTTGTTTCCTGTGCCTTAGGACTTAGAGGCTTTTGCTTAGAGATTTCTCTTTGTTTTTGGCTTTCCTCAGTTTGACTATTGTGTGTCTTGGTGTGATTCTCTTCCTGCTTGTTGAACTTCTGGGATTAGTGGATTCATGTTCTGCATGATATTTCAGAAGTTTCTGGCCACTATTTCCTCAGACAATGTCTTTGTCATTTTTCATATCTGCTCTTCTAGGACTCCCATGAAATTTATGTTGGAATACTTGATTGTGTTCTATGACTCAGCCCCTTTTTTATTCCTCTTTAAGCTTTTCTTCCCTATTTTTTCGATTGGATAATTTCTACTAACAAATTTTTAAGTTCACTGATTCTTTCTTATGTCATTTCAAATCTTCTGTTGAGTATATCTAGTGAATTTTTAATTTTAGTCACTGTAATTGTAATCTACAGAATTCCATATTTTTCTTTTTTACAGTTTGTATTTTTCTGTTGAATTTTCTTATATGTTGTCTTATTGTTCACATAGTTTCTTTATTTTGTAAAAAAAAATTATAACTACTACGAAGTCATCGTTCGCTAAATTGAACACGTGGAACCCCTCGTGGTCAGTTTCTGATGGTTATTTTTTTCCTGAGTATGAGTCATATTTTGTTGTTTCTTTGCATGTCTAGTAATTTTTTAATTAAAATATTAACAGTTTATATAACATATTAACATTATGGCGACTCTGGATTTTTAAAAATTATTTTCAGGAAGGTTGCTATTTTATTTAAGTAAGTTGCCAATATTTAAACTGTAGAATTTGTCTCTTCCATTGTGCTGAGGAACCTATTTAACTGCTCAGAATTTTTTCACTGTATTGTGTTTTTTCATTCTATCTCCCTAAGGGTTGCCTTGGTATCTGCATAGCTAACTGATCAGCCAATGATTTGGACAGAGACTGTTCTCCAATGCCTTTTGTACATAAACGCTCTGCTGTTCAATTAGACTGTGGGTTGCTGAACACGTTCACAGTTGTGACCAGTTCCTCCGGTTTCCTGGCTTTCACTTTCACCAAGTTATCTTGTGTCTCACTTGGCCACACACAGTTCCTTAGCCAGGAACGTAAGGGGAATTTTTCAGCCCCCCTACAGCTCTCCCGTTTAAGGTTCTGGCTAGGGCTACACCCTTCCAGCTGGCAAATCTGCAGATTTGTGGTGTCTTTTATAACCCTGCCACTTTCACTTGCAAAGCCATGGACTTCTCTCTCTCAGCCCAGATCAAGTCTACTTAACCCCAAAAGAAAGCTTTTAGTTTGCATTACCATCCTCATGCTGAGAAAACAGAGTTCTTACCAAAAAGCTAGTGGGAGAGAGAAATAAAGAGTCTCAGATTCATGTCATTCTTCCCCGAAGCTCTAACAATTTTTCCAAAACAAAATTTGTTGCCTGCTTTGGAAAATGATCAGTTTTCAGTGCCTTAAAATGATTTTATTTATTTATGTTTATTTATTTATTTATTTTATTTTTAGACTTAACTTTTTTCAGAGGAGAGTCACGAACCTCTTCACGCCACTATTACATAAAGTCCTCTAAGCCGTCTGTTTCCGGGGCCTTTTCACTGTTATTTTAAGTTGATAACCACAGAGTAAAAAGACCTTAAGGGACAAAAGCAAATGCATCTATTTTGTGGTTTCTTGAAACCTTTAATACAAGTCCCACTGGAGACTTTTTTTCTAAAAAATATTGAATTGGTTCATCAAACATCTATAGATTATTTCCTTCTGATGCCACCTTCTAAACAAGCAGCTATTTATAAAAATTTCTTACCTCTTCAATATGTGGTTTGCCATTGAATTTTTACATAATATCACATTGGTAATCCAAAGTCTTGTTAGCTCTATCTCTTTGAATATAAGCACAATTACATTCTACAGTTATAATGAAGTCATTTTTATTGAATAACTACAGTCTCTCAAAAGTTACTTCTTACTGAAAATCAAAAAAGTTGAGGAAAAAATAATATAGACAGATCTATATAGATATTATATATTATGCAGAGTTATCAATGAGTTTTTTTATGAAAAATAAAATTGGAAATTTATAGGGGAAAAAGAGATGTTAGTATTAAAGTTACTCACAATGTTGAGTTATGTAAAAACAGAAACTCCAAGGAAAGGGGAGGGTATTCAAAGATGAGAATCACGCTAAATACAAGCTCCCCAAGTTCCCATTAAGTGGCCAAAATATTTTACTAAATAGGAGAGATTTTTTTTAAGGTGCCATATTTGGGAGAATTATGACAGGGAAGGGAATTATATTAATAGGAATAAGATGCTGAGATACAGCAGCAAGGAGACTACGGCTTTACTGTAGTGAAGGAAGAACAGCTCATTTCAACAGTCTTAATTAAACGAAGGAC